>AYEL01029576.1:0-45224 GCA_000484575.1 Olivierus martensii | reverse complement strand
TTTTCTATTTGTTTACTAGCAGAATATGACAGCAAAAGATAACAAAAACAAATTTTTTTTCACAAGTTTTATTTTAAATAAAGAAATCAGGTAATAAACAAAAGAAAATAAATAATATGGGTAGCACAGCAGTATAATAGGCAAATAATAGCGAACGGCAAAAAAAACCCATCTTTCTGGTGTTTCACTCCTTCAAGCCAAGTGACTGTTCTTGGACTGCTCCTCGTCCGGTTAGTAAAACGTAACTTGGACGAAAACGTAAAACGTAAAGTCGGACGAGTAAATGAAAATTAACATTCATTTGTTAATTGACATCATAAAAGAGGACGGACTTTTGTTAGTAAGACTGGTCTATACTTACAACTTGGATTAATCGAATATTTTCTCGCATCGGTATCATTTTTATAAGTCGCATTAATCGAATATCGCATTATTCGAATTTGCACTAATCGAGGCCTACCTGTATTTAATAAATATTATTTTTTTTTAATCTTCAACATTACAATAAATTTATAAATTAATAATGTTGGAACATGTGAACAATAAATAGATTTATCTTTTTTATCATCATTTTTTTTTAAGTATGGATGTTTAAGTATTACATAAGCATAATTTTGATAATTCTAAACTCTCCTCCCCATGTAAGCAATTATAAGCAACTTATTTACCTCCCTTTTACTCTGAGATAAGCTCTTGAGCCCTTTGGACAACTTCCGGTGTCCTTGACGCTCTCCCCCTGGAATGGATCTTCCTTGCCGGGTTAGCAGAACCTTTTTCAGACTTCTCTGAAGCTGCATATCTAGCAGCAACATCATAAACTGTCGATCTTGGATAGTTAAAGAACCAAATTATTTCGAAAGGTGAACGTCCAGCGTGAAGGCCTTCAATTATCGCTGCTCTCCGATTATATTCTGCACTCGATCTTAACTGATCAGATATTTTGTACTTATCCTCAAATGCATCGTCTGTTTGGCTTACTAAAACGTCAGCAGCATCATAGCGCTGACGTAAAATATGGTGGGAAATTCAATTTGAAATTTGTCCAGATTTAGCTGACACACCCTGTATATATATAAGATCTCATTAAAAAATTATACATCCAATAAATTAATAGATGCATAATTTTTGAAACTTAATATAATACAAACATCAAGGGAATTTATTCCAAATAATCTAAATTTACTAGCCAAAGCTATATTTTCAAGGGCTATAATTTGGCTAGTAAATTTACATTATTTGGCATAATTTTTGATTAGTTATAATCTAAAATTTGAATTATAAATAATATTCTGCATATAAATTGAAAAATAGACAATGATAATTATAGAAAACCATTTTTGTTTAAAGTGACTCAAAATTTTTTAAATAATTATATTATTATTATTTAAAGGATAAATGGTCTTTTTTCAATTTCAAAGATATTGACTTTTTAAAGTTTCAAGTTTTAAAGTTTTAAAGTTTTTTTAAAGTAGCATACAATACCATGTAACAGAATTAAATGAGCATTTCAAAACTAAAAGGCATTAATCTTGGATAATGATCACTAAAATTTGAATGTTTATAAAGTTTGGTTTATCAAATATTTTATGATCAAACAACAAACAAAATGAATACATAAATCTTTTTTTTAAATAGTAAAAATATTATTTAATATACCAATTCATTTACTCACTATTCGAGCAGTTGTGCGTTGTATTTGTGGTGGTTGAACTTCAGTAATTGTTGTGCATTTCCCATTTTTATATGATAACCAATATAGTGCATCTTGAGCAGCATCTTCACAATCACTGCGTAAACTACATCTGAAAAATAAAATAAAACAAAACATATTAAAAATATTTATTTAGTTGTAATTTAAAAAGAAATTTCATTAAAAAATTCAGAAATATTAATCAAAATATTAAAAAAAATCAATTAAAGCTACAAATACAATTATTTATAATAACAATTATTTCTTTGCAATAATTTTAAGTAGAATGAATCTATTTGGTAGCATTCAACTCCTGCACAAAGTTAAATTGAATTCTACTAATAGAGATTCATTATATAGTGTATCAGAATGTGTCAAATATTATATTTTGTTATTATGTTAGTAAATCCGAACTTTTAAATTATTGTCTCTTGCTATTGTTAATTAGTTAATATTGTCTTATTCTCTTTTTGTTTTTAATATTTTAATATATTTTAGCAATAAAGTTTTATTTTTTGGAAAAGAATGTAATTAGTTTATGATCAAAAATACTCTAAGACTTGGTGAAAGTTAATTCAACAATGATTACACAGATCTAAATATAACAAATTAGCACATTAAGCAGTGTCATCAACATACCGAAAATATATTTTATTCTGAAATGTTTTCTATATCATAAATATCCTCATCAGCATTTAGATTCGAACAATAAACAGAAAGCTGAGGAGGATATTTATGATATCAAAAACATTTCAGAATAAAATATATTTTTGGTATATTTATGACACTGCTTAATGTGCTAATTTATTTGTTATATTTTGATTACTAAGTTGTAAAAGCAGTTAGAAAATGAACTTCTATGTTTACACAGATCAATTAGAATCAAAATATTTTTTAAATATAAAAAAATGTTACAAAATATTCTTGGGGAAATCTCAATAATTTTGTACATTATTTTTATACAATACAAACATCACCTGATTTACACATAATTGTTTTACAAATTTTTGCTTTAACAAACTGTAAAAATGTGTACCAATTCTTTGATTGCAACGATAATTTCTGTTTTATATGAATAAATAATTTCATCATTGATCAGTTTTCAATTATAATTTGTTTAAATTAATGATTATATTTTGTTCTTTACAATAATTTATAATTTCCAATTCACAATTTAATAATTTGTTCTTATCTATCAGTCTCACATTATGTTAATAAAATATTTTAATTATTCAGATGTTTTTCTATCAATTTAATAAAGTGAATAATTGATTTTTAATGACTTTTTTTCCTAATCTTCTTCCTTGATTATATTAGATATAGTCAATTCTCGTTATTCGTGGATTCCGTATTCATGTATTCGACTATTTGTGGAAATTTATTTGTAACCATGAAATCGATATTTGCGGAGCTTTCACGCTTATTCGCGGATTCCCGCTGATCGGCGAAAATACTTATTCCAATATAAACTCACTCTATCTAATAAAGGAAGTTGTTTGTTACTAAGTGTAGTCTCAGAATCGGTTTGCAGGAAAATTTCTCATTATCTATCCATGCTCACTCCATAGATCGCAGGTAGGCCAAAACCCTGATCATATCGTCTGCACATCCAATAGAATGTGACCCTATGCTTGAATTCAGCCTCAAATTTAGGCGCCTAACTTCCTGAGCATTTGCTCCTTACGCCAAAATTTTAGATCTGAGGCAAAAAGCGATGCGGACAAGGCTAACGCAGTATCGGCCGGATTGGCCGCGTGGAGACGCTTCGAATTTCAACTCTGGAGGACCAGGGTTCGAGTCTCGGGTCCCACCCCTTGAAAATATTTATCATGGGGTCCGGGCCCGGTGTGAGGCCCGGGAGACCTCCTATTTTGTTATTATTTAATCAATTAATTCCTTTATAAATGTTATAAAAATTATGTTAATCTTAATATTAATTCAATTGAATAATTTAATATTTTAATCAATTTATTTCATTTGTAAAATAATACTTTATTTAATTTTATATAATATTGTAACTTCACACAAATCTTATCAGTTGAAAGCAAAGGAAATGCTGACTTAGCTTCCTTTTTGATTCACTTTATCTAAACAGTCGGGTTGAGAACTGCCTAGATAAGGAACTAAAACGATAAAGATGGCGGACAATCAACGAGGAACTTTCAGTGCTAACAGCGAAGATTTCGACATCAGAATGATGTCAGGACTGACTCAGGAGCCCTCCTTGGCCAAGAGATAAAAAGGCGGGAGGAGAGGACGAGTCAGGAGGGTTGCACCAATTTTGTTGGTTGTTGTGTCACACAGTTGTGTCAGATGAGTCGATGAGTTCATTGGATTACTTGGATGAATTTTATCCAGGGAGATAACAGTACTCCTTGTAGACTTATAGATGAGTTACTGGATTACCTATTCAACACACATCCAGGGAGATAACAGGGTCCTCTCTCACCCTCTGAAGACATCCAGAGAGATAACGAAGTCCTCTCTGAGAGAAGAAACTAAAGTCTGACTCACCCATGCTCAGGTATGTAGCGATATGTTTAAGGAGCTATACAACTGCCAACTGCCCAACTGCCGACTGCTAACTGCCTAACTTTACAAACCATATAGCTCGTTCGCCAATATTAACATTTACGAACCATTCTGCTCGTTCACCAAATTATAATATATCTAAATTGGTTAGGAGTTTGATATAACACAAACGTTTCCTTGTTTTCACTCCTTCATTTAAATATTGTAATCATCTATTGTTTAATATTAGTTGTTAATAAATATTATCATATTTATATATATATTATATCGTCGCTTGTGTCTCTCCTTCAACCCGGACCCCTCCACAATCCGGCTGACCCCTCCGCAGGGGTGGGCAGCCTGTGGAAGGGCTTGTTACGCCCCGTCACTTAGTATTCTCCCTGAATGGAAAGTGGCGTCATCTGTTAACAAAAAAAGGCTGACACAGTTTTTCAATGCAGTTCAGAAAGACAATCTGTCGGTTGTCACATCAAACATCTAGCAACATCAAAAACTATCAATCAAAAATAAGATTTTATTTACAACATTGTTAATGTTTAAAAAAATTAAATAAAGATTACTGTAATTATAATACTGTATATAGTACTATACACTGCATATATAGCATTTGCATATTTATTTCAACCTTTTGCAAATTTATTTAATTGATTTGAAAATATATTTAACCCATTTGCATATTTATTTAATCTATTTGCAAATACATTTTAACCTTTTGCAAATATATTTAAACCTTTTGCAAATTTATTTAAACTTTTTTACAAATTTATTTAAACTTCATGCAAAACAGTTGATGGAAAAGCAACACCTTATAATGCACAGAGTCTGTTCGTTTGTTTCCCATTGTGACTTTGGGTATAAAATTTAAAGCGCCTTATTTATCTATAGAACATGAGTGGCTTCAATCAATCAGTCACTATAAACTTGGAAAAACTCATTTTTATAGATGAAAGCAGATTTAATCTTCACATCAGATGATCTCAAGCTCGCTCAAAAATTGGTACCAGGTCAGTGATTACTGTCCCCACTGTCAGAGGACGGAATATCACATTTGCTGTTGCACTGAATAATCAAGGAATTGTTCACTCAAAAATTATATCTTCCAGAACCACAACTGCAGAACTCTTTTGTGAGTTTATAAGGGGAAGGAACCGAAACTCCAAGACTCAAAAGATGGTGTATTGATCGTGGACAATGCTCCGATTCACCGGTCACATGCAGTAGAAGATATCGTGGATTCTTCCCAAATGAGTATTAAATTTTTGCCACCTTATTCTCCAATGCTCAATTCAGTTGAGAAAGTTTTTTCTAAAATTAAAATTAAAGCTAAGAAAATACTAAGCCATTGGGAAGAACATCAGTTACCAGAAGTCATCGCATTTAGTTTATCTAGTATTACTTCCCATGATTGTGCCAATTATGTTATAGACATGCTTCTTTTGTTACCAGCTGCAGCTCCTAGCCAATCACTGCACTAAATTTAATGTATATAATAATATATATTTTTCTATTTAAAATTGTATTAATTTGAAAATGAATTTTATTTTTGTATATTCTATCGATATTATACTCGTTTATTCACTATTCTTTCTCACCATTTTTTTTCAAAAAAGTTTAAATACAAAAGGTTTAAATATATCTGCAAAAGGTTTAAATATATTTGCTAAAAGTTTAAATATATTCGCAAAAGGATTAAATCAAATTGCACAAGGTTTAAATAAATTTGCAAAAAGTTCGTGCACAGTTTAAATATACAGGAATACCTCGATTATCGCGGTTAATGTTGCCATGAAAAATACCGCAATAATCAAATCCGCGGTAATCGGGATAAATAATGCCTGTAAAATGGATGATCATTGTCAAGGATTTTTCAAATATATTAATTAAATTTTTATGTATAAGGTAAAAAAGAAATGTGTTGAACGTGCTAATCTTCTAAGCTGATCACTTGGATAGCTGTAGCTTTGATATCATCCTTTTTCTTTCAGCATTCATTGTAGGAGTAAATAAGAAGAGAAATAAATATCCACATTACTCCAAGTAGAGGTGGATAGATGATGAGCAGGCACGAACGGATAAAAACGAAGCGCTACTTGGAGAGTGGTGACTCAAACTAAATATAATTGTGGTTGCATATGTAGTGGACTACATCTCGCAACCACGATAATTCGAATTTGGAGCACAATAATTGGAATTTTGGTATCAAATTATAA
Organism: Olivierus martensii; assembly: GCA_000484575.1. Taxonomy (NCBI): domain Eukaryota; kingdom Metazoa; phylum Arthropoda; class Arachnida; order Scorpiones; family Buthidae; genus Olivierus; species Olivierus martensii. The sequence goes on along the minus strand of AYEL01029576.1, from coordinate 38,792 downwards.
ACCACGATAAATTGAAAATCGCAATAATCGAAACCACAATAATCAAGGTATTCCTGTATTTGCAAAAAGATTAAATCAATTTGTAAAAGGTTGAAATAAATTTGCAAATGCTATATTGTATTTGTAATACATATTAAATAAGGTGTCTTTAAACAAAAAACACACACAAACCAAGTATGAAATGTTGGGAAGAAAGGTTCACAGGAACCTAACACTATATTTCCCATAGGCATAATGGTTCACTATTCACTAATTCCGTATTCGCGAAGAATTTACAGAATGTAACTACCACGAATAGCAAGAATTGACTCTACATTTTCACATCAAATTTACTGCTATACACCACAGATTTTATATTGTGATAAAATTATATTAACTGTAAATAGCTGATATAGGAGTATCTATAATCTGCTTATTGCATTTTTCAGAAACTGTTGCAATAAAGCTATTTGACTTCATAATACAATGGCTGTACATTATTCCAGATTGTAAAATAAAATTGTTTTCTATCCATATGAAAAATTGAATTATGACGATATTTTTTCATTCTATTGGAAAATGCTAAATCGAATCAATGTAATATTTTAAATAAGTTAATTATTTTGTGTTTATTAACCCATTGGCATGTAAAGATGTCAAGGAAGTGGAAAAATAATAATAAAAAAAACATTATAAAAAATTCAATCCTGATTTAATCAGTACAGTGATTATGGATCAATTTTTTTTTGTGCTTAGTGGATGAAAATACATGCCTCTGATGATAGTTCTTAAATTTTTCGTGCCAAAATTTTTTTTAAATAACGTTTTAAAGTTTTTAAAAAGCATTTTAAATAATTTGAATGGATTGTATTAGTAGAATTTGGATTATTTTTTAATGAATCATATTGATTCTGCATTTTATTTTATTAATCTTATTTCGATTTTAGAATTAGAATTTTATTTTTTAAATTTTAAATAAAAAATGAAGTTTTCATATGATGAGCTCTAAAATTCATAAAACTGAAAAAATATTGTCAATAATAGGAAAAAATATTGGTTAATTCTGTTAAAACAAACATTATTATTAGTTATTTGACATTTATTACTTTATTTTTATTGATAATTAAGTAAAATACAAGAAAATCTAAACTTAAACACCTTCAGGCTATTTAAAAGGGTATGGAACTTTTGTTTTAAGGCAGCAAATTGTTTCACAGGAATTTGCAGCCAATATTATTTTACCTCACTGCATGTGGTATTGGATATAGTATATCAACAAAGCACTTGTAATTAAAATACAATTTTTAAACAATTTAAAAAAAAAATTTCATTTATTTCAATTTTGAATCTGCTTACTTATTTTCTAATGAGCACCATCCACAGTATGGATCTTTGGCACCAAGACATTCACTGCAAGTATTGAAAATATGACATCCTTGCACTTTCATCATTGTTACCTAAAATGATTTAAAAAAGATTTCCTTTTTTTATCAAAAATAATTTTAAAGTTAGTAATATTACATAGTTTAAAATCATTACTCTGTTTTCTGTCATAACATAGATATGTTTGTCTTTATGAAACAGCATATCTGGATTAACTGGACTTCCTTCATCAATTGTAATATCACTATATTCAAATGCTCTTGTTACAGACTCCACTACAGCCTATTAAAAAATTTTAATTAAAAACAAACAAAGTCAATAGCATTAAATAATTTATTGTCTATTATAACTCCTGTTCTTTAGTAACAATTTTACTATACTTACAGCTCTCTAACAGGAACTACTTTTTATTTTAAAACGTTTTTGGTTCTAAAGCGGTCGTTAAAAAAGAATGTGTATAAAGATTACTGATGAGGGTCTCAAAGTAAGACCGAAAACGTTTTAAAATACAAAATAGTTCCTGTTAAAGAGTGTAAGTATAGTAAAATTATTAAATAATTTTTCTCACCTTTTTCAAATGTCCTGTTGACGTGCCTAAAAATGCTACTGTATAATCATGTGTAGAGATTGCAGCCACAGCAGTCAATAAAACTCCAGAAAGACGCAAAACTGGAGATGCCTTAACTGGATTATTTCCTCCTAAAGGAGTATTAACATCTAATCCACAAAAATCATCTTTAATTTGAACTTGCTATATTCAAAGAAAGAGAGAAGGGATATTTCACATTTAAAGTTTTAATTATTTGTTTATTATATTATCAATTCATTTAAAAATTGAATAATTATATTTATAATAATCACAAATTAATTATAAAATAACTATAAAGAAATAAAAAAAAATCAGTCAGTGTATATACATTTTTTTAAGACTGAAAAAACATATGCACACTGAATATTTATATAAATATCAATTCTTTTAAAATCAAGATTTCAAAAATAAGCGATTTTTATTAATAGTAGTCAAGAGTCACTAAAAAATATTTTTCCTACATCATTCATCTGATTATGTCTAGGTTAGCTAAGACTAAAAACAGTGCTCTTTTCAGCAGTGAATTGAATTTCATTATTATTTATTACATAATACTATATTAGCATTTAATTATTAACCCACTGCAAATAAATTCTCTCACACACATCAATTATATATTTAAACTTTTCCCACACTAATATGTCCTATTTAAATAAAATTTTCTAAAAATAATAATGCAACCATATAATTTTATATTTTTAACAAGAAACTATTGATCATTTATTAAAAAAATTAATAGTAGTATTAATAATTCCTAAAAAGCAAAATATTGATATATTATATATATTGTATTTTATTATTTATCAATAAAAAATTATCCCACTTGCAATGAGCTTATAAAACATATAAGCAAATGAACATTGTATTGAAGATGAAATAAATTATTTTTGTGAAATTAAATGTGAATGAAAAAATAAAATTTCATTGAATCAGAATTTCTTAAAAATATAAGTGTTTAGAAAGTATTGAAAAATCAAGAGTTATATAAATAGCATATAAACTCAGCTTAAAATACATTTTTAAAAGATACAGGATCTCTCCAACTTGAAAAAGATTTACAATCCAGGTATCATAGCATAAATTCAATTTATTTCATAATTATTATAATAAAATTAAAAGTATGATATACTGTATATATCATACTTTTAATTATATTTAATGGATATTTCGGGCAACAGACATGTGCAATTCAAACAAAGTGTGCCCGGATAAATCAAAATAATGGATGACACAAACTCGAAACAAGGTAGTCGATATTGATTGGATCTCATTATGTATGTCACAAGCTTTAATGTTTATTTCGTAGATTCGTTTGCAAACATCTTGTCGATAAGCAACAGAGTATAAATTCTCTTACAACAAGCTAGCAACCAGTTGAATACATTTTTATGTTGTGTTGACACTGATTTGGTTGACTCATTTGTACCAGCCTTAGGAAGTATAAGCATGAGTGATTCATTGAATTTCATATTTATCTTAAAATAATTACAATAGTTTGAGTATATAATAATCTGCTATTTACACAGTTTCAATTTATGCCATTTCAAGAATATATAAATGCATAACTCATAATTTTTGTTAAATTTCCATAAAATGCAAATAAAAAATTCATTAAATATTTTTTTTTTTTGCAAAAATATTACTTATAGCCATAAATAGTCTTATCTTTGCTTAAAGTATGCTCATAAATTTCATTTGGCGATTTCATTTACTAATGTGCATATCAAATTTAACATTTTGGAATTATAGTATGTTCTATTTATACAAAAATTTTTTGTACCAAATTAACTATGTAAGTCAGAAATCTAGGATATATTCTTCCAGTTGTTTTTGCAAGAATCATTTATTAAACTTTATTACTCTAAACCAGTGGTCTCAAACTCAAATGTGTAATTCAAAAGGAAATGATGATCAAATATTTTTAAACAAAATTATAATGAAAGGAAAATATTTATTTGTAATTATTTTCAGTTTTTCTTACAAAAATATCAAAATAATTTTATATAATTATGAGATTATAAAAGTTTTTTTTATTTTTGACTACTACTTAATACATGATGTGAATCTGCTAAAATTTGTAGCCTTTGAGACAAATTACCGGAAACAATCTTCATTAACGATTGTAGATGTTAATCAATCGATTTCTTTTGTTAGATTTATTAATTTTCATCTGTGAAAAGAACTGTTCACATATATATGTACTCCCAAACAGTGCAGTTATTTTCATAGCAAAATTTCATGATTCACAGATGCACAGCAACAAGAACAAAAGTGGAAATAGTTGCCACTGATGGTAGTTATTGATAAGCATGGATGGTGATAGCACAGTGCAGGTCGAGTACCGTATGCTTTAAAACTACATTGTTATTTTATTAATGTTAAACTATAATAATTTTCCAACTGTAACATGTTTTTAAACAAATAGCTAAAATATCTTTCATGGGCCATACAAAATTGCTCTGCAGGCCAGTTGTAGCCCACAGGCTACCAGTATGAGACCACTGCCCTAAACTGCCGGTAGTTATTTTAGTATGTTTCTAATCAGTATTATAACTGAGGCAGGCTACGTGGATAGCCGAAAACGTTTTTGATTAAACAATTTTTCTTACTATTTGGCTTTTGTGTTGTGTTTTTATTAGTATGTTTCATTGCTGCTTATAAAGTTAATCAGTCAGCAGCAGTTTGAGAACATTCAGAGAATTTGCTCATCCATTTTCAGCATCTATATAAGTAACTTTAGCTGTTATTATGTGTTAACTTTATCCCCTGTATGTTAGTTGTTTATAATTGAGTAACTTTAGTATTAAGTTAACACATAATAACAACATTAATTATCATTATATTAATGTGATAAAATTTTTGCAATATTTCCAAGTAAAATTTCAATATAGCATCATCATCATCAGGTGCTGTCTCCAGATCAAAGGATGGACATAACACATCAGCAATATCAGTCTTGTGCCATTTTCTTGATTTTCAGATAAGAATTTGTCCTGCTCCACTTCTTTATAATGTCATAAGCTAATCTTTTTAGGCCTTCCTCTTCCTGAATATCTCCTGGTGTATTCTTCCAGTATTAACAGAGTACAGGTAATCCTCAACTTATGATCATGATGTAATCAGTAAATTCTCTGAGTGGTCAATGCAATTCAATGAGTTCAAGTCCCTACCCAATGGTCTGATATATGAAAAGTGTCCTTTTTTGTGTCTGGTTCTTGTAGTTTTAGTGTTTTATGCTTATTAAGATAATGTATAGTGTTATAATAAACATTAGTAATGAGAAATCTATAAATTTTGAGCATTTTTGACTTATGGCCATCAAACTTACAACAGCAGACTTCAAATTGAACCCTCTCATAAGTCAAGGACTACTTGTACATTCTCCAGATGATCTTAAAACATAAACCTGCAAATTTCTATTTCCATTCATAGGTCATGCTTAATATTGCATAACATGTAAAATTAAAAATTTAATTTTTTAAATATTTTGTATATTTAAACATTTTACATAAGTTTAATTTATATAAGTCAGATTTTGGCTCTTATGCAATTTGACTTTTGTGTTTGAAAATTCTGATAGCAAAATGAAATTTAAGATTTTAAATACAAGCATAACTTGTTTTACAGCACATTGCTAATAGAGCATTTTTCAATTATATTTCATGTTATATTTTATATCTCAAAAGGAAAATTATCTGCAAAATAATGCTTAGAATAGATATATGAAACAATTTAACACACAGATGGGTCAGACACAATGCCTTCCTGAAAAACTAGAAATGTGAGATCCAGAATTGAATTCAAATCCTTCAAGATGTGGTAAGCATCTTTACCATGTAGCCATCTGGTCAAGTATTTTTAGGCCTAGTTCTATTGTACACTTAACAAATAATAATGTAAATGTGTTTTTAAGCTTTTATATGCATTAGCAAATGAAAAAAGACTGATTTCTTTACAATGATGGTTTGGAATATAACTTCCACAATAACAAGATATACTTCTTTACTGTTTATGAATAAAATTTGTTCATGAAAAATTAAATAAATTATCATTAATCAAAACAAATTATCATTAATTAATACATAGCTTTTCTCATTAATTATTAATAATATTCAATTTTCTTATTGTCAGTCCTAAAATAAGATTGGATATCTTTTCTTACTATTTGGTTATTTCAAAGTACATTTGTATGATGATGATAATAGGGAGTGAAGTGTTTACATAAACCAAATTTCACATAAAATGAAAAATAAAAATTCTAAATTAAAAATTCCTGTAGTGGATTTCTCAGTGATCTAATTTAATGATTGCTTAATCTCTCAGGGCATTATAGAATAATATCATTCCTGACTGAAAGGAAAAAATGATGCTGGAATGATATTGTATCAGTAATATGATATTTAAAATCAGCAAACAAATGTATAACATTAAAAATTCAGCTTATTTGTCTTGTTATACAGCCTATTTTTTCTCATATTTATTTTAGGTCAGATAGTTTGGATTATCAATTATCCAAACTAACTGATGCTCAAACAATTACAGAACAAGTATCCTTCAGTTTACAAAGGTAATTGATACTTAAAAACTGATTTATGAATTCATTAATAGCAGAAATCACTAAAACTGCTTTACCTTTAAAATTAGAGTCTGAAAAAAGCACACTAAGCAGTGGTAAAGAATAAATTTAATAAGACAAAAACGTTTTCGGTATCTGTGATACCGTCGTCAGTTGTAACACACAAAAACTCTGATTTATGAATTAATGGAAATGACTTATTGGAATTAATGGGAAATAAGTTTCTGACTTATGAATTTCATTTAATGAAATTCATAAATCAGAAATTTATTTCCCATTAATTCCAATGTAAAAATTTTTAACTGGTTCTTGGATGCCAAAAAGTTACCAGCATTTCATCTATAAATGTAAAAGCATTTCAAATGCATTAAAATAATTATCTATATTATAATATAATAGTTTATGGTTATTGCCTATTTAGTCTATTTCTTGTCATTCAATTTTGAATTTTACAATAGATACTTAAATCTGAATACCAAATGATATTCAGATTTAAGTTTATTATGACAATAAAAATGCCAATCATTGCAATCATTTTACTTATTAGCTAAAAATTATAAAATTTTCATCAAATATTGCCTTAAATTTATTTAATTCTCAAAAATCTTCATTCTGCTAAATTATTGGCAAAAATAAATTCAATTTTCTGATAGATAGTATTATGTTTTTAATTCTATTTGTTAAAAATTCATTTATTATAAATTTTACAATGGTAACTATTTTAATAAAATTAATAAAAGAATTTACTTATTTAAATAACTACATTAATTAAATAATTGATATTTAGCATATTCTAACAGAATAACAAAATATGATCACAGTTCAAATTTTCATTATTATTATTCAAATTTATTTAATTTATATATGGATAAGATTTACACATCTGGAATAACATGCAATCATTGTTCATGAAATTAAATACTTTTATATAGTTATAAAAATCATTGAAAAATGCAGTAAGTATATTATAGCTACTCATATTACTATAATATGTCAAGCATTGGATTCAATATTGGATCCTCTAGTGAAAACAAAATCTAGTGAATGATTTTATCTTAAAATCAATGCTATGATTTTAAGATAAAATCATTATATATGCAGTAAATTTGATACATCTGATACAATCGATGAAAAAATAAGCAAGAAAATCATTGATTAAACAAACTACAGTAGATAATTGATTGATGACAAAACAGTTTCTTCACAAAACTAAAAAATATCTTTACAAAACTGAATAGTAATATAAATTTATGCAGTTCGTTAAATCAAAAATTTGTAAACCAAAGGATACCTATAACTATTTTTAGTGCATTGATTGTTATGCTGAAGTATTTCTCCTGTCATTTAAAGCATTTGTTTCCAATTATTTATTCAGAGATATGTACTGACTTGTATGGAAATACAGTACACTGTTTCTTCAAAATGTCTTTTTTATTATTTATAAAAAAGACATTTTATTATTTACAGTATTTCTTTCCTAAATTATGTTTTTTACTACATACTTTAAAATACAATAATAATGGCTTTACATATAATAATTTAATTATAAGCTAAAGTATACTTTTTCTATAGAAATTGGATATTTTCATGTAATTGATAAATCAATGAAACATTTTCATTGATTATCTGAATTATATTTGATTAACTCTACCAAACTTGGTCCCAATTAATTAGGATAATCAGCATTCTAATGTAATCCAAATAAATTCAAATTTTTGAAATTTTATTTAAAATTTTTATATCAGTATGAGACAAAGAATGATGTAAAAATTATGGCAGGGAATAAGTAGTCAATCAAATTTAATATTAATTATTAAAATATATTATATTTTAATATAGAATATTTACATAAAAATAATACAGAAATTTTCCAAATTTATATATATTTGATTTTTGTAAATCCAATTTTATATAAAATTTTTTTGTAACTTTTTTTTTGTGTTAACTCAAAAACAAACATAGTTTTGTATGTTAGAACAAACATCTATTATATTTTTTAAGTTACAAGTGCAAACATGTTGGCTTACAATATTTAAAAGTTACATAATTTATTTACATTATATATATTGTTTGTTGATTTTATGTACAGTGGATTCAGCTTAATTGGGACACGTCGGGCCAAGCCATTTTGTCCCAATTAAACGAAGTAGTAATAAATTTAAAAAAAAAATATGTAATTCACAGGTAAATAAATAATAGGTAAAAAAAAAAAATTTAAATATATCATTTTTTTATAATAAGATATTTATTATAAAAAAACTAAATTAGATGATCCTGAAAGGCCAATCTTTCAAATTAAAGATGCCATTACAAGACCAGCCATAATTTTTTGCTTTCCAAATAGAAGGTTCTATTGATTTTGATAAAACCGATACTTTTAAATTTCTGTCGATACTAGATTTTTGATGGAAAACAGATTCTGAAACTTCAAAACAAATGTGTTATTGATTTTTTTTAGTTAAAAAGTATTTTACAACTAAAACAATTACTAACCAAAATTATATGCTATAAGGAACATCTGTAAAATGCTAAGGAGGCCTCCAGTGAAATCTAAGAGAATATTTCCAATGCTCCATCCTTCTGTAGATTTTCTTTTATAGTTGAAGTAAGCCTGAAATAAATCATATATTTATTTATTAATATTAATAATTTTTAGCACAATATTTATTTTCATAATTAATTTACCTGTGGAATGTATTTACAAACAGTTACACCAAGTTTTAAATATGAGAAAAGACGTAAAAAGTTTAGCCATGGTGCTTGTGTGATTACTCCCAAAGAAGTCACTAACAAAAACACACCAGCAGCAGACCATCCTGCACTGATCAGACCAATGGCAATATGTGATAGTTTTTGATCTCCATGCTACAAATTTTAAAAAATAAAATATATTTCTTGAAATTTGAATAAAGATTATAAATTTAAATAAAAATTTTAAATTACTTACATCATAAATGAAACACTGAATGATTTGAATAAGTGTGGCCATTAATGCATGAAGTGCAAATCCAACATCGTTTGGTTCAACTGGAATCACTCCTGTTGGATGTAAACTATGATATTCTTTCTAAAAAAAATATATTTAAAATGAGTAGTTTTTAATAGAAACTTTTTCAACAAAAAAATTTGCATGACAAAATATTTGACATAGAATAAAGTTGTAATTGTATGTTACAGCTGCTTTTTCCAAATCATTTACATCCAGCTGTGTGAAATGTTAAATTCTCTTTTTAATTACAATACAGAAATCTAGACTGACTTAATTAACATTTACAGCTTTATATAATTTATAAATCAAGTTTGAAAAATTTCTAACCTGTATTTCTGGAATAAAGAATAGACCTATATTAAATATAGAATATGCTAGATATCCTGTAATGTTGAAGGCAATGAAATCGAAATTGAATCCAACAACACTAAAAGACAAGAAAAAATTTATACTAATAAACATACTATTGTACAAATAATAATTGTACATATTATACTATTGCACAAATAATAATCTAAAATTTCAAAAAATTTACCTTTTTCTTTTCCAATTTATATATATCTGTGGGTAAAATGAAATAGACCAACAAATAAAATATATCCATCCTACTACTGCACTGATTACTTTTAATGATGGCACTTTATAAATTTTCACTCTAATAAATGCATTATCTGTACTGTTTAAAAACAAAAATTATAAAAATAAATCTCATTTTAGAAATTAAACTATAAATGATTACTTACCTTATATTAATTGGTTTGGCTTTAACAAACAGAGTGGAATGTCCAGCTTCATTAGCTAATATTGTAAAATTTAAAGGATCCTGGCTTTCTGGGCGTATTATGCTTTCATTAGGTAGTACTTTAAAAATATTGTCATCTTCACATTTGAAATGAATATAAATAGTTTCATTGGAAATGTCACTAAATATGTAAAAGAAAAAGTTTAAATTAGAAAAAAACCTGATATGTTTCATAATCATTCAAACAGCTTTAGAATATTAGTTTAAGTTAAATAATTAAAATTATTTCAGTTAAAAAATAATTTTATTTTTACTTACTCGGTACAGACTTGAAATTCTCCACTTTTTGATAACTGGAATTCCAGATCATGAGTGGATACTTCAAGAGAGAGAGATTCTAAAAAATTAGAATTTATAAATATCAATAAAATTGAAATATTTCTTTCTTATTGAAAGATGAGGAACTTACCTGCAGTTACTATGCAAACTGAGAAGAAAATTATATACTTGATTATTTTGTTTATTTTAAACATTAAGTACAGTTGCTTAATTATCATACTTATTCCATATAATCTGAAAACTGGAAAAAAAAAAAAACATATTTGAACATAAATTTTTATTCAAAGCAAATCATTTTATATAAACAAATTCAAAATTAAAATATTAGTGTTTTAGATTTTTTTTTGCTTTATAATTTATTTTCAGATATTTAAATTTGAAATTTTAAAAAATAAGAAAAAACATTTTTAAAGGAAAAATTTAAATAAAAAAACAAATATGAAAAAATTTGACACTGGTTCATTGTTTTCTCCATTTTAATTGATTCAAATTTTAGACTTAAATGTGCTCATTTCATCTTAATAACTTTAAAATTATCAAAATAATAAAATTCAAAATGAGTCATAGTGAAGAAATTGATAAATTATTAATAATAAATTTTGTAATATTGACAAATCAGTGATTAAAGCTAAGTACAATAGTAAAACATTTATCACAAAAATCATTATTACATGATTAAATTTATTCAAAACTTTTGTTTTATATCTTAATCAGTTATTATTCATCTGTATTCAAAAGCAGCATTCAGTAAGATATGCAATATCAAAGATATTTCAAATTCAGTTAAAAAAGATGAATTATTTTATGCTATTACTGACAACCTATTGTATTTATAATTCTTAATGATATAAAAACTTATAAGTCTCTTCAAGCTGGACAAACTACCAATTATCTAAAACAATGAAAAAATGTTTTTAATAATAAAGCATCATAAATCATCTCAAAGTTAATCAAAAAAAGACCAATAATTTTTAATAAGACATATTTAAAAGTTATCATTACATAAAATTGCCAAAGACTGATAATCTTCTGTAATAATTTGTAATATAATATATATAAAACTTGTTAGCATTTGAATAGTTCAAATATTAAATCTGTAAAAAAACAATATAGTATCATAAAAACACTTGTAATATGGTCACACATTAATAAGTTTACATTCTAAAGTCAAATCATGATCTTACATCCATATATTCAAAGCTAAAAGCACATTTTTAAGTACAGGATTTCCTCAATTTATGTAAGAACTTGTGTTCTTGATTATACAAGCCAAATTTATCAGTATAAATTATAATTATTGTAAAATTAAAATAAGTATAACATAGCTATAGGCCAAGTGATACACAGAAGTATTATAATTTTATGCTCATATATATCATATAATTATGATCATATTTTATTTGCATTTGATAAATTTACTAACAAAAGTAAACTTACAGTACCAATAATGTTAACTATTGTTATAGCAATTTCATAACTGTTACTGTGATGTGATATATAACATTTCAGTACACTCAAACCTGTTCTTTTTTGTGTGGCATATAAAAAAAAATTCCATCAAATGCATAGTATGAATAAAAATTAATTAAAAAATGTAATTTAAAAAGAAAAAAAACAAAAGGCTGTCAAAATAACATGCAAATTAAAAAGAATCCAACACATGGCCCACCCAATATTACTGTACTTTAGAGTCCCTAGATTTATAGTGTAGCGCACCCTGCGCCATTTTAGATCCTTTGCCAATCGATAATCACTGATAACTTTGTGAAAACTAAACTACAATACTATATTTCTTTTTCTAATTTTGTATTTATAAATTGGAAAAAGAAATATAATATTATGGTTTACTTTTCACAAAGTTATCCATGATTATCGATCGGCAAAGGATCTAAAATGGCGCAGGGTGCACTACTCTATAAATCTAGGGACTCTACTGTACTTGTACATATTGCGCCATCTACTAACAGTAGTTGATAATCGTCCTGTGATTAAAGTACATAGCTCTTGATCGAAAAATGTTCCAGTGTGTAAATTCAATTTTTCCTTGTTTGGAAAACCAATTTCTAGCTACATTGTGAGGTTTTGAATTACATATTTTGTACACAAGAAATCACAACAAGCACTTGAAGCAGGATAAATGCACTATTTTATTATTAGATATATATATATATATAATATACACTACATATACTAATTAGTGTATCCAAATTCCTGACATTTTGTGGAACCTTCGGGAATCGAGAACGGGAAATTGTATTTCCCGAGAATTCTCAAGAATTCCCAAAATAATCTTTTTTATTTAATTTTCGTTGATCGTCTGTAATAATGGCTAATAACAATAAATATTAATAAAAGCCGCAGAGATGGTGGGGCAAACGGGGTTTGTGGCCAACCTTTCAATTGCAATCTTTCAGAGGTTTCGAGACACTCTTATATGTAACAGGTAGATGCAAAAAAGAGTAAATAAAATTTCCTAAATGGAGATTGACCAGAATTTCATGACTAGTGCATATCTTACCCTGAGAGCTAAACAAGGGTGACTATGGTATTATTTTGAATAAATTTCTGTTACATTTCAGGTTTTCTCAAAATATAAACAATGTAATCAGTGCAAACTGATTACATTGACCAATACTGAATTAACCAAATTTATAGTTTACAGTGAGATTTTACATTTATCACACAATGTATTAACATACATCACAATCGATAAGCAGCAAATAAACTGATCGAATGTAGTTGATAGTATTGGCAGTTACTTTATGGAAACTATTTATCATAGAAAACAGAAACAGTTCGTGATTACACAGATAAATATTTATTTTCACAGCCCAGGATTTGACTATAATATCATATTAAGAGATTTGACTATAATGTCATATTAAGGTAAGCTATTTTAGATTTCCTTAAATAGTTCACCTGAAGATGACTTTGCAGTCAAATCCTGGGGGTTGTGAAAATAAATATTTTTTTGTGTAAATACCAACTGTTTTCTGCTCTCTTAGATCAAATATGCTTGATTTACAAGAGCTATAATTAGCCAGTTATGTGCTATTTGATTCTGGTGTCGTGCGTGTATTTGTAGTGGCATGTAATTTATTGGGTTCTAGGAGCCGATTTTCCGGATTTCCCAAGAAAAGTTTGTCGGGATTCAGGAACGGGAAAACAAAAAATTCTCGGGAACAGGTGGGAAGGAATTCTCGCCCGTAAACACTAATACTAATATATAGATATAGATAATAATATATAGATATATATATATATCTAATAATAAAATAGTGTATTTATCCTACTTCAAGTGCTTGTTATGATTTCTTGTGTTATTAGAAGCAGCAGAACTCAGTTGTTTATAGTTACATATTTTGTATGTGGGACTTTTTTTATGGGGTCCCTATTTACAGCATAAATTATTTTTTTTAAATGTGTTGCAAATGATATATTTTATAGCTGCTTACGAACTTCAGGATATTTTTTTTTATGCGATTTCTTTTATGCGGTCCCTATCCCCCGCACAAAAACAGGTTTGAGTGTACTGTGTTATGTCTAAATTACAAAAATGATTTTTTAAAATAATTTACTTGTTTTAAAATGTTTTTAAGTAAAGTTAAAATTGTGTATAAATCAGGAAGCTCTCATATAAATCTCATTTCATTACACATTGCAACCACAGTCTACACTTAATATTCTATATCTATTAAGATTAATGAACTGACTGTGTGAATATTCCATTTTTCAATTTTACATTTATTGTGAAAATTCAAAATTGGATAATTATATTGTTACTAATAAATTAATCTTTTTTGGCAAGCTGGATTATCTAACAGATCAAACACAGATAACACTATATATATGAATTATACACAATTCAGTTACAGGTATCTCTCATTATATGCGATCTCACTTTACGGGTTTTCACTATAACGCGATTTTAAAAACTAAATTAACCTTTTTAAATTAAAAAAAATTGTTTAAAAATTATGTGGATGAACTGATCGAGTCCCACTCATCAGAGCTCACTAATGAAGAACTTCTGAAAATGGAACACAACATGAATGATGTTTTCCATTTCCAGAAATCTGGAACCCTTCGTTGCTAAGCCCATCAAACAACTTTCAACAAAACAAATGACTGAATTTTTTAAACACATTGACAGTGCCATCAGAATAATTGAAGAAAATGATTCTAATGAGACTAGAATTGCCAAAGTTGGAGAGAAATTCAGAATTCTTTGGATTGCTACAAAGAGCTGTAATAGAGAAAGGAAGAATGCTGCCCATCAGCTGTCTTGATTGTTACATTAAAAAGTTGAAAATCATTAGCCTATCTAATGATCTTACTAGGGGTACAATAAAAATTTTAAAAACCACCAAAGGAGCAGTTTAATTTTCGAAAAAAAAAAAATAAATAAAAAAATAAAAATAATCAAATTACTAATTTAATTTTCTAATCACAATGTTGTAATAAATAAACAAAATAATTATGTTTTGAAATATATAGTCAAACCCCAATGAGATGCCACCTGTTTGGCAACAATTTTGGTGGCGCAACAATTTTGGTGGCTAATCAAGGTTGGCGTTTATTGAAAACACGCGTAGAATAGAAATTAAAATAAATTCCAAATTTATTAAATTAAATATAAATGTACTGTATTTTATTAATCACTCAATCTTAAAATTTCTAAAAACTGTATTTGCAGTACAGTATATGTATCTTGCATGTACAGTACTATATAGAAAACATATCTATCTGCTGTTCTGATCCTTTGAGTTCTCTGTAAATGATTAACCATTAACTCCATATCTCCCACCCACTGGTTACAAATGAATCAAGAGAGCTTTTAATACTGTATATACAGTACTAATGAACTTTGGGATGTAAGTCACATCCATGCCCCTGGCAGATTAACAAGAACAAATACAATACCCAAAAAAATACAGTGGTGCCTCGCAATTCGACATTTGAGTTTCGCGGGTTGGCGCATGCGTGTGTATGGAATTGTGATGTCATTTGCTATTTGTTGTTTTTTTTGGGCTAATTTGGTATTTGCCCATGTTGTTTGTGTTAGTTTTCAATTCTACATTTTTCAGAAAGTAAAAAAATTTGCAATTATTATTTTTTGAGTGAAATGCAAGGATGGGTTCAGAGAGAACTGATCAGATCAATAATTCCGAAGAGAAGAACACTCGACTGAGCAGGGAGATGAAGAAAAAATTGTAGATAAAGTGCAGAAAGGTAGAACAATTAAAATGTAACTAGAGTATGGCATTCCTAGGACAACTGTGGCAACATTTTGCAACAGATTATGGCTGCTAGGGTGTGTCTGTTGAAGACTTCATTGCAACGTTCAAGGGCTAATAAATTGTGTGTTGTGTATAAAATAGTGTATTTTATAATTTAGTGTATAATACAATAGTAAAACATACATAATAAAGTAAATAATATAGCGTATCTCTCTCACCTCACCTGCTAGGGAGGATCACAATGTTGTAATAAATAAACAAAATAATTATGTTTTGAAATATATAGTCAAACCCCGATGAGATGCCACCTGTTTGTAATACTTTTGCCCCTCAATTACATTTTTTTTGGATATTTCTCATGCTTTATGTTATATGGAGCCATATTTGTAAACATGAATCCAATTTTTCATTCAACGATTAGAATTCTCGCCATATTAATTATTTTGGAAATTTTGGCAGTGTCCAGGGCATTATCCATATTGTCTTCTTTGGTAAGTATTTTCATAAATTCAGATGAATTATAATTATATGTGTATAATTTTTATTATTTTCCAGATATATGATAACTTCATTGCAATAGCAAAATTTTCTTCGATTCCTCTAACAGTGATGTATAAATTTAAAGTAGATAATTGGTTTTATTTTATTCTTATTTATATTATTTTCAACATCAAACTATATTTATTTTATATAATTTTATCAGATTATTGGATTCATGAAGAGATTCGGAGGACTACCTATGGGGATATCAATGGCCGGATTTTTCTTTGTCAAAAGACAGTTTTTCTTACGTGTGAGATATTTATAAATTTATTTTTAATATACTTAAGAAAAGAGGCGAGAAAAATACTTCATTCTTTAATTAAATAAAGAATATTTCTGGCTCTGATATAAGAGATACCTCAGTCGTAATCGACCGGATCTATAAAGAAAAAATTTAAGATTATCAAACATAATAGAATAAAAATTATTGTTGTAAATTTTAACTGGATAAAGCATTCTGTGCTCGATCTGATAGTAACTGATTAGATTATATTTAAAGGCTGATAGGGTACCCGCTTTAGTAAAAAAATAATTTTTTAGCATCTATTTTATGTCTATTAGAACTACACAATTTTTTCTATTATTGGAATATTCAGTATTATGAAAACGGAATAAATTGATATCAATTTACTTCAAAATTTAATTTCAGCTATATTTTTACAATTTTTTTAATTCTATTGTATTCATTGTTTTACAGGTGGTAAGTGGGATGTATTCTGTCTTTTCTACTCTCCTTCAATTAACTGGCGTGATTGGTCAAAAGAAATGCTCACCAAGAGTAAACATGAATTCTTTTACTCTGAATCAAACTAAATTTTAATTTCGGAAAATAAAGTTTTTTAATATAAGCTTAAATTCCCTTAATGTTTTAAATATGGTTTATTTATTGTATTTGCATTAGACGAATTATGTTCATTATAAATCTTAATTTCTTTCGACAATTCTAATAATTCGTATGATCCTGCTGTAAATACTGTATATCAGAAGACCTAGCTAAAAAATTCTTAAACGACTAATGTTGATTGGTTTGTGTGAATTATACTAATTCTATTCTGTAATTATATACCGTATGTATTCTATTTTAAAATGGATGTCACCATGCACCATTTCATTGGGATGAAAACCGCTTTCAAAAGCTTTCTAAGAAAACAAATGATATATGAACTATATGATATAATTTTCTTGTAAAGTGATTTTAGAGGATGCAGTCCTGACCTTACATCATAACGAGATATGCCTATATTCAAGACAATTCTATAGCAATAAGAATAGTACAAAATTATAAAAATATATATATGTTATATTTTACTATCAGTTCTACAGACTACATTATCTTTATTCAGATCGTATTCAAATGCAATTGATGGAAAAAATCTAAAGATGATATTATTCCGTTTCCAAAAATATTTTTATTGAAACCTATGTAGAGTTTCTCAGATGAGAAAATTAATATAACTTTAGATTATGGCAATTTCGGCTCCCTATATGCAGTATTTAAAAATGATAGTTCACGAAAATATCTGATTTGACAAAACTATTTATAAGTCTGCTGTCGAATTGATCATGTGGAAAACAGCAATAAAATATTACGATTTTGCACAGCCTATGTTAGCCTAGTTGTAACTCGTTCCACGACCTCAATGGAACCATTATTCTATTTTGGAGAAATCTGTTTGTGTCTCCTCTTGGTTCAGACTTCAGTATCTATTTAGTTGAATCCTACAGTAGATGTATTAGAGTAGTATCCTAACTTTTTAAATTGTACCCTTCTTTATTAGTAAAGAAAATTTTCACTTATCCAGATAACAGATACGTTTTTACGCCTAGCAAAAACGTGAAAACTTCTTACATTTCGCTAGAGATGCGCATACCATAGTTTAAAAGAATATTGTATTAGAAAATTAAGTATGGTAAAAACTATCGAAATTATATATTGTTATTTAACTTATCAATACAATATACTAAGTGTAAATAATTAACCAAGTTTATTCATCAATAAATACAGTAATTCATTTTTAAAATAGTTTATTATTAAAAAAACCAACAACATCTAGAACACACATAGCAATACATTTTGTGAATCTTTTTCTTCAGATTAACCAACACCGATATTAAAGTAACATCATAAGTTGGCGTTTTTTCTGCTTCTCACAAGAACATTATAAAAGAATCTATTAAAACTTATTGAAAATAAATTGAATAAAATAGATGTATCTAAATGAACTAATTTTATAATTAATCAATTACGCAAAACACGTTATATCTTAATGAACGTTGTTTAAAAATTATAAAATTGCAATTAGCTAAATTGTAAAAAATATTTTATCATTTCAAAAGAAATAGAATCAAAGAATTGAAATTCTTTCAGTTTCTTAAAATAGAAAAAATATTTTTTAAATTCTGAGCATATTAATGAATTAAATATATTTTTAGATCATCTCTATTATATTGCTATTTTTTAAAATATGAATTAATAAAATATAATTCATTATTAAAGTTTAGAAAGATATATAAAAATAAATATCTTTACGTAGAAAATATATTGGAATAATTAATCCTTGTCATATAAAAATTGAATTTCTTTATACAAGATAAAGAAAGTAAACATTATATAAACAGCTAACAGTTATAATATTTTTGTTTTTATTTTCGCTATTCAATGGAAGGATATTCTAATGATATCCAGCATGTACTATATATCTATTTTTTATATCTATATATAAGTTCGTTATCTGTTTCAGGGTTTAAGAAAAGCTAATCATAAAAATGTTTGCATATATTGTAATGCTGTAGTTTAGATTTTTATAATTGGTTTTGCTTAATCTTCACCATGATTTGATCGATTATACTTCCTACTATATAATGTTTTTTAAACAGCATGTTTTTATTAATATATGAAAATTTGAAACTACATCTTGAAATCCAATTTCTCTATTCAAGGGAGATATACTCAAATATGTTATTTTTGAGTATATCGTTTGATGATGAATATAACTAATTATAAAAGCAACTATATGCTATTTATTAGTATTGAAAATTTTATCCATGCGTGCGTAATTCATCACTGGTACTCACCTACATGTAAAATATATTAATTTTGTTAATTATATATTTATATACATATAAAATAAATTAATTTCTTGAGTTCAAAATTAATTTATTTCCAGATTTATATATCATTTACTGTTATTCAAAAGTAAATTCAAAAATTTTAGACAAATTGACGTAAAAATGACACCTACACAATATTTACAGATATAAAATATAATGAATTGTAAAAGTAAGCCATCTTGGATTTCAAATTAGATCATTTTAATAAAATATTACATCGGAGATAATCATAGACTAATGTTTACATCGGAGATTATCATAGACTAATGTTCAGTTGTGAAAAGTTCATATAAAAACATATCATCTGTCATTTGACCACAGATGTAAATATGAAATGATAAATTATGGTGTGAAAAACATAAATAGTTTTAAAAATATTTTCAAATTCATAATAATTATGATGTATGACCCATTAAATGAAGATATATAATAATTAATGGAATAAAATATAGAAAGGAGTTATGCATTCGTCCAAGTAAAATCACAAAAACAGAAAGATAAAGAAATCTATCTTTGTAAAACAGTTCAATTTTAAAATATAGAAAGGAGTTATGCATTCGTCCAAGTAAAATCACAAAAACAGAAAGATAAAAATCTATCTTTGTAAAACAGTTAAGTTCAATTATTGAAACCTCATGTATTACGTGTGTTACGTTCAGTCAATTATTGAAAGCTCAGCATAAAAAAATTCCAATAGATTTATTAAATATAGATCGAAGAAAGATGGAAGCTTTTATTTTGATTATAGTGGCATTACAAGTTTTCTTTCATAGGTTTGATACAGAGAAATATTCGAATTTATATAGTGCGTTCGATAATGGTGACGAAGTGATTTAACAGGTAAATATTAGTTATAATAACGTGATTATGAATAACGTTAATTTTTATAGGCTAATTAAATAAATTTAGAAAATAATCTATCCAAAGTCATAAACATGATATTCAATTATTTACGAATTATCATTTAAAGGTAATAAAGTACTGTTTTAAACACGAAGTACGAATATCATTAGTAGAAAGAGCATTTATTATAATTATTTTCCAATTTGATTCCCTAATTTCACAAGATGCATCATTAATATTTGTTCTATAATACAAAATTATTCTAAAAAATACTTTAAATAACTATCTCATAAAAAAGTTAATAAAATTGAATAATCTTAAATTTTTATTGTTGTTAATTAATCTAATAGTTCAATTAGAATATTTCATTTTAAAAATGATATTTTGTCCCTTTCCCTATGGGAATTATGTGAAAATTTGTCCTTCGAATACGAACCGCGCTAATTATGAATTTGAATATGAGGTGGGCAAACACGCTGGATGGTCCAGATCCGTACAGATCCCCAATTTAGACGCCAAGTGACGGATGTGGGCATCGCCAGAGCAGTCCCTATTCCATATAGGAGTCCACAAGCGAGTCCCCAGTGACGGATCCCGAAACCACTAAGGCGAGCTGACCCCTTTAGTCATCTTTTCTGCACTCATACAGTTTGCCATTCACTCACACATTTACATACTGGACCTAAACAGTCCAACTCTAGACCCAAGTTGGGAAGTTCTCCTCAACACAGAAATCAATACTGACTCCGTAGAGTCAAGGCCGAAGCCCGTTTCACCACCTTGGGTTGCAGAGTTGCCCCCCGCCCAAAGGTATATCACTGAAAACATGAAAGATCAAACCCTTCAACCTCTTTAGGGGACTTTTACACCACACAAGGTCAGACGGTGGGCATATTCTAACCTCTTAACCTCTGGAGTAAAAATTATTTCGTAATAGTAAGAAATATATACATAATAAGATTTATTAATATTTAAATGGTGTTTTAATATTAAATGAGATTAAACTAAGCTTTTCCTTTATAATTCCTGATAAATTTCAAAAATTTCTTATAAAAAATAATATTTTATTGATTTTCTTAAAATATTTTAAAAAGTCTTAAAATTTTTCTCCTCTTACTGAGATAATAAATTTTAAATCATACATTTGATGGCATATTCTGTAGAATAAATTAAGGAATACTTTATTAAAGTATTCTATATATCCAATTCTTGATTCATTGCTAATTGAAAATTCAATACGAGATTGTAAGTATAAATAATAAGTTGACAATGAAATTCTATTATAAACCAAATGTTGAAGTAAAGAAAATATAAGAGACCTCTAGAAAAGATTAAAAACTCCAACCAAATGAAAGTATTTTAAGACAATACTCTCATTAGAGGAAAGAAAGAGATCCTTTATTGCCAGTTTTTATTTAATTAAGTATAATCCTTAATTTAAATTAAAACGTCAATTATTAAAATTTTTTAGATGTACAGTTTAAATTCTTTAATATTCAAACTATATGCATATAGCAAATTATATAAACTGTAGGCTACATAGATCGGCAGAACTGAAATTTATTTATTATGAATATATGCAAATGAAATTGAATTAGTTAATAATCATAATGATTTTAATTCAAGCATTTATAAAAGAAAACGAAATCAAAATATATAGTTTGGTATAATGAAAATAAAATTAATAACTAATTCATCATATCTTTAGGTAAATTACAATTCCATTTCTCTAGCCTCTACCTCAGCATTTCATGTAAATTTTTATTTCATCGTTTTGTGTTGTAGCATTTTTCGAGAAATTCCCGATGCAAAATGGGTGTTGAGGAAATGGTAGTCCATCCACCTTTAAATTTGCGAAATAAACAGTTGGAATATTTTTCTGTCCTTTTATGCTGAAACCTACTGCAAAAATTTCTTTTGGTTCCGATATTCCCAATCACAGGATAGAGCCAAAACTTCTTTTCGATCAGATTCGAGATTTATTTTTAAATACAAAGACTAACAGCGAGAGTCCATCCCTATTAGGAGGGATTGTCAATGCCATTCTTTGTATATGAAGAAGTCTGGCAGTTAGAATTAACTCAAGACCTATTAACAGTTAGTCGTCGTTCCTAATCAATTGGGTTTCCCATGTTTTTATTGTCTTGAAATGTGTTATTAAAATCAAATATAACTATTTTGTTATTAGAGCAGAACACATATTTTTATTTGCTCTGTTTAATATTAAAACACAATTTTTTAATGCTGATTGTATCATGTAGTAAACAAAATAGAAGGAAAGTCTTTTTTTCATTTCATCCGTTTTCATCTTATGATTTTTCTCAATATTATTTCTAATTGATAGATTTTTTGAGACTGATATAAAAATATGAATTTATTTATTTGTATACATAATTATTAAATTATATTTAAAATACAGTAATAAAAAATAATTATATCAAATTTTAATCTTTCTTTACTCGTGGACAAAGTACCAGAAATTGTGTTGAATAAATCTCATATATTGTATATGCGTACATTAACGGTTCGTTTGATAGAAACATAAGCAGTATATATATTACAGTTGTTTTCAGTATATATGTTACTCACTTTGTAAATGAAATTTATTTTTTTATTTGATATATATGTTACAGGACAAACCTAAATTCAGGAAATACTAGAATTTCCTAGTCAAAACGAGAACGTCCTAACTTTTTAAGTAACTTTTTAGCTCGTCGGAGATGTTACCCGAATTCAGGAAATACTAGAATTTCCTAGTCAAAACGAGAACGCCCTAACTTTTTAAGTATTTAAGTAACTTTTTAAGCTCGTCGGACGTTCTAGTATTTCCTAGGCCGAACTCGAAATACCGAACATTTCTTATTCAAAGTCCGGAATTTCTATCTTTTCCTAGTCAAAACCCGAAATGGCAAACAGTTAAAACAAAAGTTTTAATTTCTCATGTATTCCCGCTGAAAGTTCAATATTTGCCAACAGAAATTTCTTTCTTTAGAGAATATCCACAAGGATAAACAAATCCCATTGAGGAAGGCTGTAACCTGCACCAGTGGAAATACATAAGGCTAAACCCGCTTTCAATGCATCAAACATTGTGTATCTAAATTATGTTTGTGCAAAAATAAATAAGAGGTTCCAAGTTGTGGCAAAAATAAATAAGAGGTACCAAGTTGTGTTTTCAATTTAAAAAATTTTTTACTTTGTATTTTATGTTGAACTTCGACTAATAAAAATATCAAAATATTTATTCATGAAAATAAAAAAAATTGATAATTTCAGTTCTTTAGTCAACCATTTAATAATGAATGAAAGTTAACTCTGTTTTCAATTTGTCTTATATCATTTTTTCAGCAAAAAATAAATAATAAAATTGCTCTCAATAGAAAATAACAATGAAATTGTTATTTCAATTGTTTCAATTTCATTATATTCAGTAATAAAAATATACATTATGTTATTCTCTTTAAAATCAAATTAATATAATAATGAAATTATTTATCCTATTATTTATGTAAAAAGAATTTTTATTCTTCATTATTATTGACAGATTGCAAACACCCATTAATTTGTATATTTGCAATCTATTTTATCACAGAATAGAAGATATATTCACGTACCAAACTGTGACTAATTGCGTTAGGTTTCAGAAAAAAATCAAAATATTTACTTCGATCTATAATTAGTAGTACTACAACCCACGAATATGAAAATGCGTATTAAGAAGCATCAATATGTAAAAATTAAAAAAAAAACATTTCGTATTTAAACCATATTTAATTCTATCACTGGGCCAAATTTTAATAAAAATATATTTATTAATACTTAAACAATATTATTGTTTAGACTTTAAGAACTATTTATTTGATTTCCTTAATGATAAAAGTACTCGCCTCTTTGAGACTGATATAATCAAATACGATCATTCTTTACTTAATGTATATTACAGGGGTGGACAAACTTCATGTCACTACGAGCCACATAGGAGAATCTCAAATACTCGAGAGCCGCATTTTCTTTCTGGATCAATGAGAATAGCATGAGTTTTTCGGGTTCGAGTTGTTTATGTCGGCCGGATGGCCGCGTGGTAAAGCTTTGGCTTACCACCCTGGAGGATCCGGGTTCAAATCCGGGTCCCACACCTCCAGTTTTTCAGGAGGGGTCCGGGCCCGGCCTGTTGAACCCCATCCTTCAACCATCCGGTTGACCCCTTCACGGGTGTTGGCCAGCCTGTGATGGGCTCTACAAGTGGCCGCCGCCAGATACAGTATATCCCAAGAGGATATGGCGGCGTAATCTAATTAACCTAACCCAAATCGAGTTGTTTATTTCAGATGCATTTATTTCGTATAAATATATAATACTTTTTACAATAGATAAAGTAATAATATATCTGTAATTTGTTTAAGTATTTGCTTCATATTTACTATTGACTTTCATGATATGGAGCTACATTGAAAGTACCAGAAAGTCGCATGTTGCTCGCGTCATGGTATGGAGCCACATTGAAGGTACCAGAAAGTCGCATGTGGCTCGGGAGCCGCAATTTGGCCACCTCTGATATATTACTTCCGAAAATAAAACACATCACTTTTACTAATATTTCAAAATTTTAATAATATATTACAACAAATTTAATAATATTTGGAATATTCAAGATAATTTCAAACATAATTTAAACAATGTTCATACAACTTTGAATATTTTTTTATCAAATGTATAGAATTACTCTACAAAGAAATAAAATATTCCTATGAAAATTTAATCGGAATATTTAATAAATGGCTTAAACCTGATTCTCAACTTTGATGACATATATTAAAAATTTAAATTTAAATATTTTAGAAATATCCGTGCTAGATTGTTTTTGTACAATATATTCCTGAAAAAAATTAATATTTCTAAGAAAGTTTTTATAAATTAATTCTTTATTATAAATCGTTTCGTTGTCACTACATAATGTGCGAATTGATTTTGATCATTTATAACAGAAACAAACATCTAATAGATCTGAATCTGATATAAATGAATTAGGAATTTACTTCAATAACATAATTATGAAATTTACAAACACGAATCCTTCAACTGCAGTCTAATCCTGTTAGAAGAAATTGATAAGCAATAAAATTCCTTATATAACAGTTATGCTAAATAATTATTATACAAGTTAAATCAATATTGTCTAATTTTAAACATAATTAATTTTACATTAGAATCAGAATGAAGAAAGAAAACCTGACGAAAAAGATTGCAAACATAAACTGAACAATACAATACTGATTTATTGCAGAAGTACAGTAGAATATTTTCCAACTAAATTAAGATAAATCACATATTATTTCTTCAATGCGAGTTGTGCAAAAGACAAATATAAGTGATATAAATAATAATCGTTCTGCTATTTCTAATCCTTTAACAACTTTTAATGTGCACAAAAGTGTTGATTCAAATGTTATGAAAAAATTTCTGTATTTACAAGTAGCCAGTATTCATTCGTACGAATCCTTCATCAGATAGAAATTTTCTGAACTTCGAGAGCAATTATTACAACTACATTCTTCTCCAATTAGTATTGTGCAAACTGCTCATATTTAAAAAGATTTTTATCTCGAATTCATCCAAATGTTTCGTCTTTATAAATTTCTCAATATTATTGATAATAAACTATCACTTCAATCTCGTGTTTAAATGCAGAACAAAATTTTCAGCCTATGCCTCTTTCTGTATTAAGATTCATAATGTTTTCGAAAAAACTTTTTAAACATATTTTGGCCGGTTGATATTCTAGTTAGTTGTTTTACGCAGGAAAATAAGATAATCAATTTTCTACAGATATAGTCAAAGCATTTAAATCGAATAGTGATTAAAAAATTAACATATTAAATTCTATGGAAATAAAAGAAAAGCAATAACAGATAGCAATTAAAAAACCACTAATCCATTTCTTGTATTATTATCAAAATATTCAATAAGTTAAAAATAAGTTTACCGGCTTTGAAGCTTTGTTTAATATTGTCTTAGATAAAGATATAGTTTAATTTAAAGATATTAAACTATGATCTTATTTCTTCACTGAGACATGGCAATCCACTAAATCCTTGGCTTACCATAGTTTCGATTTTACGAAAGGTGATCGTAATCAGAATGCTCTTAAGTCATAAATGTTCAAAATTTATGGATTTTTTTCACAACTAATGTTTATTAAGAGATTATCTTTATAAAAATAAATACAACCAAACACATAAGAAATAGATGATTTCCTTATATCAGATCATTGGAATAGGGACTCGAACTATGAAATTGCATTGACCAATCGCAGAATTAATTGATTATATCACTCTCGTAAACACGAATGGTCGAAGCGAGGCAATCGTAAGTCGAGGACTACCCGTAATGCTATTGACGCATATAAACAGGATAGAGTTGGAGGTAATGTCTCTTAACATGAAAAATTCCTATAATCATACTGAAATATCTAATACTGTTACAATCTTTTTTCATATATCGCTAAATTAACTTAGGCTAATTGAATTGAACATATTAGACATGCTAAAAATTATTCTCAATAAATACAATGAATTAAATAAAATAATAACTGAAGATTATAAATTTAGCAGTATTCATTGGGCTAATGATCTACCTTACTATGAATATTTATTATTATATTGGACCACTTTTATGTATACATGCTAAATTTTTATGAACGTAATCAATTAGTAGTTGATCCCAGAATGGGTAAAATTAATTAGACGTGATATTTAATTCCAGGAATGATTTCTTAGTTCACAAAACAAACGATTGTAAACGTCCATATTACTCAGTCTTACACTCAGACATCAGTCAATATTACTGACAATATAAAAAATGGTTCTAAGAAATGTCACTGATAAATCTTACACTTTGCCAGAAAAACTAATTAAGAAATACTTGTCCATGAGATGGTTAATTTATTATATAGCATTAATTTAGATTCCTTCAACAATTCTTAATATGCAAAAAATTGTTGATTCAATGCTAACCAGTAAGAAGAAATTGCTGTATTTACAAGTAGCCAGAATTTATATTAATAACAGCAAGAATCCTTCACCAGAGAGAAATATTTCTGAATTTGCCGAGCAATTATCACAACTACATTCTCCTCCAATTGTTATTGTGTAAATCGGCCAGACATACTCAAAGATTTTTATATCTCGAATTCACCAACATACTGTACAACATCCATTTAGATTTTCACAGTTTTATATCCAATTATATATGTTGATTCTATTAAAAATATTCCAATACTTACTAAAAAATCAAAGATTATTCCAATTTGGATGAAATTATCAATTACAAACTTAAACATTCGTTAGAACAAAAAAGAAAAAAAGAAGATATGAAAAATACTCTTATCTACATGCCTATAATAAGATAATTATATGAGAATAATTACTAGAGATAAAAATGATTATGATAAGAAATTATTGTTATGGAATAAAATAATATAAAATTCTATGAAAAAATTTCTGAATTTGCCGAGCAATTATCACAACTACATTCTCCTCCAATTGTTATTGTGTAAACTAGCCAGACATACTCAATGATTTTTATATCTCGAATTCACCAACATACTGTACAACATTCATTTAGATTTTCAGTTTTATATCCAATTATATATGTTGATTCTATTAAAAATATTCCAATACTTACTAAAACATCAAAGATTATTCCAATTTGGATGAAATTATTAATTACAAACGTAAACATTCGTTAGAACAAAAAAGAAAAAAAGAAGATATGAAAAATACTCTTATCTACATGCCTATAATAAGATAATTATATGAGAATAATTACTAGAGATAAAAACGATTATGATAAGAAATTATTGTTATGGAATAAAATAATATGAAATTCTATGAAAACATTTAACTACCTAATCGATAGATATAAAGCATTAAAAAATCCCAATTATAATTCGCAGTATTCAAAATTATATTAAAGACAAATTTACTTCACAGGGTTTTTTCAATTTTAATAAGCAATCACTTATAAATTCTAAGGTATACCTTAATGCAGATGACATCATTGAGATATAAAAAAATCAATAAGCCATCCTTAAAGGTCAGGATTATATCTCCTATAGTTACCACACGAGAATATTAAGAAATAATGTTTCTGAGAAAACCATAGAAGCGGTTTCATCCCAATGAAATAGCGAATATTACACCCATCTTAAAATAGAAAACAGATATAAATATCATACATCTTATAAATCACATTCAAATAAATAAGTAGTCTATTCAGAATTTTTAGATAGTTATTTTCAAATACAGTATTTATAGCAAGATCAGAAGAATTATTAAAATTGTCGATTTATATTCAACATATTTTTTCTAATACATGCAGATAAAGTATATCATGTTCAAGACATTAAAGAAATGCAAGAATATATAAAAAAGAATTTATATTCCTTTAAATATAGTTTCGTTCAGTGTAAAAACATTCCTGTTTATTCTAGATGAGCATTTCTTTTGACCAATCACGCCAGTTAACTGAAGGAGAGTTGAAAATACAGAATACATCCCGCTTACCACCTGTAAAATAATGAATACAATCGAATTAGAAAATTGTAAATATGGTATATGACAAAAATTTTGAACTAAATTCATATCAACTAATTCTGTTTTCATAATATTGAAAATATTAATAACAGATTAAAATATTGTGCAGTCCGAATACACATAAAATATTTACGAAAAATTTATTTCATTATTAAATAAGAATATTCTCAATCTTGAAATTTGATTTACATCAGTTATTGTCGGATCAAATACGGAATACTTTTTTCTTCAAACATCGAACAAAAAAATTATTTCTATCAGATTAAATCATGTTAAATTATTTTATATACCTATATGTCCGGGACAGATTATAATTGAGGTATTGTTTAAATAAGAACAGAAAACATTCTATTGTTAAAAAGAATAAAATTATTCTCTTGTTCTCCGTGTTTTAAGTGTATTAAACATAAATTTATAAATATCTCACTCGGATGAAAAACTGCCTTTTGACAAAGAAATATCCGGCCATTGATAGCCCCATAGGTCGTCCTCCGAATCTCTTCATGAATCCAATAACCTGATTAAATTATATAAATTAATTTATATTGATATTGAAAATAATATAAGAATAAAATAAAACTGATTATATACTTTAAATTGATATATCACTATTAAAGGAATCGAAGAAACTTTTGCTATTGCAATGAAATTATCATATATCTGGAAAATAATAATAAATATTATACACATATAATAATAGTTCATTTTAATTTATGAAAATACTTACCAAAGAAGATAATATAGATAATGCCCTTGCCACTGCCAAACTTTCCAAAATAATTATTATTGCTAAAATTGTAATCGTTGAATGTAAAATTGGATTCATGTCTATAAATATGGCTGCATATAAAATAAAGCATGCAAAATAAACGAAAAAAATGTAATTGAGAGGAAGAAATATTTTCCATTGTTCATTGACATGTTGAAAAAATTCCCATATTTCCAAATGTTTTTCCATTATGTCTTGCAAAAGTGCTATATTTGCAATTCTTCCTATCTCAATTTGTTTGGATAATTCGGTAAGTCTTTTCCCAATAATCAGTAATATGATAAAGCAGAAACTAAAAACAAATACTACCTGACATACTAAAAGAGTAAAATATATCTGAAATGAGATCGAACAGAATAACGCTTCTAAATCTCCGCATCCTTCAATCTTCAGATGGGAATAAATCACAAATGCAGTAATTATTGAAATCAAGATCAAAACAAAGAACAAATCAAAAAAGATCGCTAACAGATATATTTCTGTTTTTTCAATGAAATTTTCTTCTTCTTTGTATATATTCATTTTATAGTGAAAAGATACCTTTTTTCTCTTTATAATACTATATTGTAGTGCAATATAAAATGCAACACAGAGAACTATAAAATTAGCCTGAATTGTAAAATTACCAAATAAAGAAATTGCTTTTCCACAAGATATTCTGTTGGCAAAAAGGAAAGGATTTATAAAAACACCTAACCACAAATATATTTCAACAAAATGTGTGTATATTATAAAAATGTCACTAGCAAGAGTTCTTTGTTTTATGCATTGACACTGAGCCTGAACTTCCAATCCAAGTATTCTAAAAGCAGATATTATGGGATAAATTTTATGTGCGAGACATCTATCTGATGGAAGAAATTTTGGATGATGATACATTTTTATATTAATAAATAAGTTTAGATGAGACCAATTTAAAATAAACTTGAAGTATCGATTTGTATATTATGGAGACAACTTTTATTAAATTAATATGTCATTCCTATGAAGAATTTTTCGATACATCTGCGATATCCATTCCTAATAATGGCTAAATAGAACAAAAATAAATATTATTTTCAAAAAGCATTAACGAAATACGATTATATGCTTAGTCAAAACGTTTAACAGTTAAATCGGTTAAAATAATTTCATAATTTTTGAGCTACTTTGACTTGCATTACTTTTCAAAATTTTGTTTGGAAAATTATGTATTAATTTAGTTTATTTGCAATTATCATTTTATTACAATTTCTGACTTAAGTGCAGAGCAAATGAATATACATTAAAATTCTAAGATGTAAAATTCTCATAATTATAATCGATAAAGAAACTCATAATATAAAATTCTTTCAAAATCATTGTCTATATGAAGGCAAACATTTTTACTCTTTGGAAAGTAACTATTTTATTTTTGCTTCGATTAATATGTTATTTATTTTTCTGATCGTATGATAAAATTTTAAATATATCTGTGAAAAGAATAAAAAAAAATTAAATTCATTCAAAAAGTAATATTTAAGAAAAATAGCTTGCATTAATTTATTAATGAACACTGTCAAAAATAAAAATATAAAAGAAAATTATTAAATATTGAATTGAAAGATGAAGGTCCAATAAGGAAACTTACGTTATACAATAGATTCAAATCCGATGTAGTAATGTATATATTGAATCCGAGTTTAATACAAGTTAAATAAAGTTAGAAAACTTCATTATCAAATATTTAAATTATTCACTTCATTTGTAATATTGGAAAAGTCGAAAACTGTGTTCAATTATTAGTCATTATTTCACTTAGTAAAGTCTGTTCGTTAAGAAGAAAAATTCACCAGTTTCTTTGTGAAGACGAAAAGTCTTTTCCAACTTTATCTTAATGCTATTTCTTGTTTTTTTCGACTTACTCAACTTCGTATTTATATTAATTCAAAATTAAGTTTCATTTAACATTAAGAATTCCTATTTTAAATTTTTGTTGAATATAATAACAAAGTGGAAAAATTGATGTGTGGCTTTGCGAATGCTTCTCCTACCTGCCTTCAAGAGCTTATGAAATTCAGAAAAGCAATTTTCCGCTAATGTTTTCTAAATTACTTAACTTATACTTCAATAAAATTCCATTCGATCGAATTTATTTAGCAGAAAAGTAATTAGCAGTTATTAAATTTTTACGACTAATCGAACATAAATGCAAATTGCTAGAGAAGATATCCAGCCACATTCATTAGTTTATGGAGCTAACATGCTTCCATTAATCCAGTGTTATTCAAACCGCGGGGGCGACCTACTAGGGGGTAAACACAAAAAATTTGGAAACCACTGCATTAAGCCACTTTATCATATAATAATATGCATATCTTTCATAACATTTAATTGAGAAAGCGAGTCTCAATAAATATTTACATAATAGAAGTGACCGTGTATCTGTAATTGAAGACAAACAAAATTATTTTTAGCTTCTTAACTGTTTCAAGGATAGTTGTTGGCTATACTACCTACTTATAAACATACACTCTAATAAGTAAGAAAATTTATCCCAAAATTTTTGCAGGACAGTAGCGCTTATACTATCCACACTATAATAAGAATAATATTTAAATTTTATCGAAGAATTTTATTAATCACATTATTAGTTCTTTAAAAACAGCAGAGATTCTGATAATAATTATTAATTCTAACTGTTATAAAAAGTATAATATAGGGAAAAAATCTGTACGGTGTTAGAAAAGCTTTTACCTGAAAGTTTAAGAAAATGTCTCTTAAAGATTATTTTTAGGTGATTAGTTGCAATTATCACTGCCTTTCAAATGTGTTTTCCAATAAATATTCTCGTCCCTCAGAAAGATAAATTAATATAACTTACTTTAATAAGTTTATTTAAATTATACTACGTAATTTTTGGAAATTTTATGACTTTTTATCAAATTGTAGATTCTCAGAATGAGTGACTTTTATAACTTTTATCATAATTCTTTCCATATTCTTTAACTTTTTAAAATCTTAATTAATTAATTTGATGTGTAAGATTATTTGTAAGTATTAAAAATTTTTCATATTAAAAAACGAGAATTAAACTTCTGTTACAAAAAAATTTTCGTTATTTGTAGCGATTAAAGTTAATTAATCGTATTTTTTTTCTTTGAAACTGTGATGACCATTTGAGATAAAAAAAAAAGTAAATCAGAAATAGATAAATTTGCAATTTTCGTTATTTGTAGCGATTAAAGTTAATTAATCGTATTTTTTTTCTTTGAAACTGTAATGACCATTTGAGATAAAAAAAAAAAAGTAAATCAGAAATAGATAAATTTGGAATTTTATTTCTTCTCTATTTTAAATATTATATAATATACAATACGAAAATTAATATAAATGCAGAATTTTATTATTCAAATCGAATATTTTTTATTTAAATATTGAATTGTATAACATATGCCGGTAGTAAACTAGTCGATATCGGAGCAACCTGATCGATGCGGACGCCTGAGAAGGGACTATTCTTCAGCACTTTGTCGTTTTGCGTCATCAATGGAGGCGTGATCGGCGACCATAGATTTATCTATCTTGTTTGATATTTCGACGACCAAGTGGTGATGATCATGCGCAATAAACGTTATCGCAAAGAATGATGGATGGAAAGAGCGCTAATTTAGGGCCTTATTCATAAACTTCTGGCTTCACACCGAAAACTGGTTAATGACGTCGTTTAACGCCACTGCGAGAGAGTCGGTATTCAAAACTAAAAACTCTCGCTCTTTCGCTTAAATTTCGTCTCGCAAACCTGCGAGTACAAAAATGGTCTCGCATTCTCGCTGGGAGGAAAATGGCGGACGTGATTGGATTCTTAGCGATAGTAGCTGACAAAAATTTTAGATACGAAAAGATTTTTTCGAGAAAGAAAATAAGCTCTTGAACTTCCGGATGACATATTTATGAGGAATTACCGATTGTCTAAATACTTGTTCTGGGTATTCTGTTGGCAAAAAGGAAAGGATTTATAAAAACACCTAACCACAAATATATTTCAATAAAATGTGTGTATATTATAAAAATGCCAGTAGTAAGAGTTTTTCTCTGTTTTATACATTGACACGGAGCCTGAACTTCCAATCCAATTATTCTAAAAGTAGAAATTAAGGGATAAATTTTATATGCGAGACATGTATTTGGTTGAGGAAATTCTGGTTGGTTAAGCATTTTTGATTAATAAAGAAGCTTATATGAGACCAATTTGAAAACAGTCTGAAAATACTGATATATGTATATCATTCAGATAAATTTATTCAATTTTATATGATTTTCTATTGAAATTTTTCATGAAACATTGGCAAATTCCTTCCTAAGGACCTTGAAACAGAAAAGAATAAATTTTCATAATCAAAAAGCATTAACAAACTAAGATTATATTTTTAGTCCGTATA
Organism: Olivierus martensii; assembly: GCA_000484575.1. NCBI lineage: Eukaryota > Metazoa > Arthropoda > Arachnida > Scorpiones > Buthidae > Olivierus > Olivierus martensii. The sequence continues at coordinate 4,695 of AYEL01029576.1, read as the reverse complement.
AGTTTAACAATTTAATCGATTAAAGTTAATTTTAGACTTGCATTACTTATCGTAATTTAATTTAAATCTTATGTATTAATTAAAATTTTGCAATTCTTATTTTATTACAATTTTGAGATTTATGTTAAAATAACAATATATATTAAAACTTAACAAGTAAAATTTTCATAATTATGTTCGATAAACAAAACTCATATTATAAAATGAGCCGTTCACAAGCCAAATAGATTAACTCCACTTTTTGAATTTTTTAAAATATTAGTGTCACAGTACTTGGTTAATTCTTAACTATTTATAATAAAAATAAATTTTCCTAATAGTTAGACTTAACACCACTAAATAACAAAATTTTTTTTGTCTTTGAATAATAAATAATTTATTTCAGAAGCCAGTTCGATTAACTCCATATTCTAATGTAAATCGTGGTAATAATGCAATTCAAACGTTTATAAGTGTCATATTATACTCGTACTTAAGACATTTTTGAATTTATCCTTCAAAGTTAGAATTATATTTTGACATCTTTTAAAATCACTAAATTGGAAGGATAGATTGAGAGATGTGTAGGAAAAATGCGATACTGCCTGCAAGAAAAGTTTTGGCTAACCAATTTTTATTCAATAATTTTTTTGGTTTTAGTCAAGATCTTTCTTTAGTCGTCTAGGATACGACAGTAAGAATTTAGTTAAGTAATTTTTTTATACAATGGTATATATTAGATGATAACATCAAGCTGTTCATTTTGTCATAAAAAATAATTAATCGGTTACTGTTATATGTGGAATAACGGCAAGCTGTTCATTTTGTCATAAAAAATAATTAATCGGTTACTGTTATATGTGGATATTAATAGAATAACGCCTTTGTAAAATAAATAATTTATTATATTAAACAAAGTAAAAGTTGATTAAATACAAAAATAATGAGACTACTGAGACCATAACTCGATGACTTCGTCTAAAAGTTGATTCCCACTAGCACGGAACCGCAGCGAAAAAATACGCGCGTGACGAAAGCAGCGCGGTTTTGACGTCATACCGCGGCCTAAATATTGCTACCGTCCAATAGGATTCAACTTTTCTGCGAAGGTAAAATCCGTCGAGATAACATCCACCAATGAAATCCATGCATTTTGCGACGTTGAATTGTTGGCAACCTTAACAGTCAAGATGGCGGGATTCTTTATTAAATCTCATCTCTTAGATCAAAATTGCATAGAAACATTGTTCGTATTTCTTCTTATAAATATTTTCGATCCAAAATTTTCCCTTCCTCGATTTTGTTTCAGTTTCCTCATTTACTGCAGCTGTTAACATCATTTCGTAAACAGTGAGCGTCTTTCGTTGCTTAGCGTCCTATTTGTTTTACACGAAATGAATCATGGGAACAGCACTAAGATTCTTGGGGAAAGCGAAGCTTTCCGCGACTGTGGGAACCCGAAAGCGGAATTGTTATCTGTGACAGTTTTTAACCGTTCCGCTTTCTGCAGGGATAGTCGGAACCATAGTACAATATAATAAATCTATGGTGGGAATCAACCTTAATTATTTGCGCACCGTTTATGGAATTTATCTCTTTATCTCCTCCAAACCTTTTCGTTATTCGGCCATTGTATTATGTATTCCACTCAAATGTCAGCTCACTAAATTTCTTCTCTTTTCTAAACTTGCAATTAATGCCTCTAGTTCCTCTGACGAATACATCTTATGAAAAATTTATGTAGCACGAAGAATTCGCTAACAAATGCACGTGGGAGCATGTCAACAATCTAACAATGGATCTGATTGGTTTAAATTACTTTGTCGACAACATAATCTCAAACCCATTCGTCGCTTCGGGATTACTTTCGACGTCATTAGAATAACGCATGGCGAGAAATGGTTTTGAATAAGAAATAATTACAATAGCTCTCGCCCTCTCGCATCGCCTGCTTATTCTCGCTGCGGTGTGATGGCGAGATGCGAGAAGTTTATGAATAAGGCCCTTGGTTTGGACGAGCAAAGACGGTGTCACAACTATCGAACAAATGGAATATAATATGATAATATTGACATAATACGTTATTATTATCGTAATATTATGAAATAACTACATCAAATGGAAGTCAAAAAATTTTATTTGAGGCAATTTTATTAATTGAAATAATAAAAAATTCCGATATGATGAAACATTTTCGAGACGCAGCTCTTGAACTAGTATATTCATGATTCCTCTTTGCATCACGAACTCGAATCCATTTTCTGTCATTTCTTCGATGCCGTTTGTAGATGAGCTATTACTGCCATGTAAATAGTTGCATATACTGTTAACAAGATATAACGTCTTCGATCTCTTCGTCTGCCATGATGCCAAAAAGGAAGGAGATGGTGCAAGAGAAAGGAAGTCTAATATTAATTGGTTAATGTTAATTGGTGTAAGTCTGTTAATTGGTGGATTATAAACGTCATTATATTTCATTTGCGCATGTTTGCCAGATAAGCCGCTCTAGCAACCTGCTTACGATTTAATGATGTCAAATCGTAGGCAACTTGGTCGACTGGTTTGCTATAGGCCATATGAGGAAAATGGGGAGGTCGTTTCTACAATGAAAATAAAATTAGAAATTAAGAGATTTTTACTATAGAAATCGATATTAAGTTTCAATTAACTTATTTTTTTGTATAACTTTTAATACTTGTCAAAAAATAATTGATATTTTTTCAACTATTGTTTAGGATACCTAGTACCGAGTTAAAATCTCAATACCGGTATTTTGATATTTTTAATTTATTAAACCGTGTTACTGGTATTAATATCTGTATCCCAATTTTTTCCTCTAAGTTTTGATCACAATTAAGGTAAAGTTTTAAATCATACTTTTATTACACTAATAGAAGTTTGATTTAAAATGAGAGGGAAATATTTTACAACGATAAATCTTTAACAGTTGCTGTTTAACTGTTGTAACTGTTGTAATCTTTAACAGTTGCTTATTCTAAATATTTAGCATACTTTCCTAAGGAAATGGAGGTATATAACATTAGGTTAATAGTATCCTGCACTAATAACTTTTGAACTAATTATCAGATATTCAATGAATTCTGTACTGTAGTGATGTTTTGCAATTAAGAGACAACTCGATGCCTGTCAAGATGTTGAGGATAACTGTCATAGACAAACTTATATATTAGTTTATTTATAATGTGAATTCTGTACTGTAGTGATGTTTTGCAATTAAGAGACAACTCGATGCCTGTCAAGATGTCGAGGATAACTGTCATAGACAAACTTATATATTAGTTTATTTATAATGAGAATAATGTATTTAATCTCATAAAAATTTTTATGTAAAGATATATATAATTAATTTTATTTATTCTCAATTCTAAGTACCGTATTTAGTTTCTTAATGTCATTTTCGAGTATAATAATGCAAAAGTGAGTAATCACATGGTTATGCTGACAATTCATAGTATTTTTTGGAAAAAGATACTTTATAATTGCAAGGAATTTGAAATTATTTTATAGCTATATTAAAGAAACATCTACATCAATAATTTCATTGTTAATGTTCCGAATAGGATGACCAAAACATAATTTTAGTAACTTTAGTCATTTTAGATAAATTTTCAGAATCATTCTTTACCACATATGGTAGCCAGCTGTATTAAATGCATTTAAGTGGCACTTTACGTAACTATCAGATAAATATGAAAATTCATTATTAAAATAACTACTAACAACAGTGTAGTGCTATTTGATATTAGAAAAAATAAAATTGAAAATGTGTGGTTGAAGTGTAAATTAAATATAAAAAAGGCAAACTCTAGATACAGACGTCTGTGGGGCTTCCGGACCCGGAAACGGAAATTCGGAAAGATCGAATCAAAGACGTTGAGCCTATAAACGATTCAACCCAAAATCGCGTTGATAAGGACGACTGTCTGAGGCGATTCAGTGAGTTGGATGGAGAACAACATTGAATTAGATTCAACAGCTTCTTTATTAATTAAAAAAATACGAGAGAGACTTGGAATTTTACACGAATAATTTCCCGACAAAGTAAGGAGAGTTGTACAGTATCTGGAGATGATAAAATTTCACTTGGACGACGTGGAGGACACTAACAGTCTTTAGTCCCTTTTCACTTTCAGTCTTTAGTCCAAAATATCGATGAGTATAAACACAGCACAACAGATGGATTGGTAGAAGAGGATTACTATTTAACTTCCGTTAATGTCTTCCTGGATAATCAATGAGATTATGCGAGCGAGTACGCAAAACAGGAGAGGATGTACAAAATTAGAAACAGTAAATTAAACCAGCCAAGACTTAGAACCAAAAAGCGAGAACCAAAAGCATCGACCTTCGTTTCACCAGTTCTTTTATGTGCCTGACCTGTTTTCACCCCTTTTTTCCCGGGATGAATGTTATTGTTTCTTACATAATTAAAGATATCTCAGGTGTCACCAGTTCGACTTTGAACTGCCTCTCGAATAAACCATCTAAAATTTATTATATTGAAAGAACAATTAAGCAATTCGACACATCCTGTTTTTAAATCGAACTGCGTCATTAGATTTTATTTCAACTGTGTCGTTAAATTTGATTTCAATATTTCGATTCTTATCCGCGACAAAAAGGGGGAGTTTCCGATCCCCACACGTATTTTCAAATACAGTGATACCTCGGATCACGAACAAATCGGTCTACGAA
>AYEL01029568.1:0-20382 GCA_000484575.1 Olivierus martensii | reverse complement strand
GAATTCAGAAATGCTATGTTGGATTAAGAATTTAAAACGAATTCTTTTAAAAAAGTTTCATTTATCGAAATAATTTGTAGGATCTGTGGGAAGTTTTAATGAAGAAACTTTGGTTCTTTAGACATCTCACTTCTGACATCAATTGTGGGGTCAGAGAGGATCGAAAAACTTCCGAGTGCGCCTGTCTAGTGTTGAAACGTCAGATATTGACACCAGGAGCAATTTAGACCGTGTGCTCCTGCACGAGTAATATTTTCTTTAATTTACGCGCCATTTATTTTTTCTGTCTTAAGGGTACGCAGTCAAAAAAGTTTGGAGACCACTAATCTAGAAATGCTATAAATAGAATTCAGAAATGCTATGTTGGATTAAGAATTTAAAACGAATTCTTTTTTCGATAGAATTCAGAAATGCTATGTTGGATTAAGAATTTAAAACGAATTCTTTTAAAAAAGTTTCATTTATCGAAATAATTTGTAGGATCTGTGGGAAGTTTTAATGAAGAAACTTTGGTTCTTTAGACATCTCACTTCTGACATCAATTGTGGGGTCAGAGAGGATCGAAAAACTTCCGAGTGCGCCTGTCTAGTGTTGAAACGTCAGATATTGACACCAGGAGCAATTTAGACCGTGTGCTCCTGCACGATTAATATTTTCTTTAATTTACTTGAACCGAAGGCAAAAATGTTGACTAGCCATAGACATAAGAAGAGCAGAGCTGAAAAAAAAGAGCTGAACCAAAGCCAAGCAAACGCTTTGTGCTATGTTAAAAATTTCTTCTTCCCTTTTTTTACTCCTCTTATTTTCTTTAAATTTTCCAATAATATCAAACTGAAGATACCATTCAAATCGAAACTAGACTCTTCATTTGACAAGGGAGATGTTTCTTGCATCGGATTGATAAAAAAAAATCTGTTAAAATAACTTTATGCTGATTTATTTTGATCAGAACCCATGATCTCATTTTAAGTTAAAATTGCATTTTATAATATGTAATAAGTTTAATACTCCAACTGATAATTCGTATTTTCACACTAGATTTACTATAAAATTTTACCCAATTTTCTATGCTCATGTTTGCTGTATTAAAAATATGTCAAAAAGGGGGAAATTACGTGAAAGGTATATTTTCTTTAATTTACTTGAACCGAAGGCAAAAATGTTGACTAGCCATAGACATAAGAAGAAGAGCAGAGCTGAAAAAAGAAAAAGAGCTGAACCAAAGCTAGAGCAAACGCTTTGTGCTATGTTAAAAATTTCTTCTTCTTTTTTTTTACTCCTCTTATTTTCTTTAAATTTTCCAATAATATCAAACTGAAGATACCATTCAAATCGAAACTAGACTCTTTATTTGACAAGGGAAATGTTTCTTGCATCGGATTGATAAAAAAAATCTGTCAAAATAACTTTATGCTGATTTATTTTGATCAGTACCCATGACCTCATTTTAAGTTAAAATTGCATTTTATAATAAGTTTAATACTCCAACTGATAATTCGTATTTTCACACTAGATTTACTATAAAATTTTACCCAATTTTCTATGCTCATGTTTGCTGTATTAAATATATGCCAAATAGGGGGAAATTACGTGAAAGGTACGGTATATGATAGTTTATGATTATTTTATTCAATAAATCAAATCTCGAGAGTTCTTTCATTTACTAATCCCGAATCTCAGAATCGAAAAAAAATGTCGGATTGAAACTCCTATTCCTGAATATTAGTGTTACCAACATACAGTAAAATCACTTGAAACGAATAGAATAGTAGAGAAAAATGCAGAGATAAAAACGAATTAATATATATGATATATTCTGTAGTGAGATATCACTTGACGCATTATTATATTAAAAGTTGGAAACATTAATCCTACGCGATTACGTGGGATTAATGTTGAAACTTTGATAATCTAAATCGAAAAAAAATGTCGGATTGAAACTCCTATTCCTGAATATTAGTGTTACCAACATAAAATCACTTGAAACGAATAGAATAGTAGAGAAAAATGCGAAGAGATAAAAACGAATTAATATATATGATATATTCTGTAGTGAGATATCACTTGACGCATTATTATATTAAAAGTTGGAAACGTTAATCCTACCCGATTACGTGGGATTAATGTTAAAACTTTGATAATCTAAAGCAGCGTTTCTCAAACTATGGGTCGCGACCCCGTCGCGAAGCGAAATGCTGTCTCAAACTATGGGTCGCGACCCTATTTGGGGTCGCGAAGCGAAATGCTGGATTTCACTTGGGTCGTGACCCATTTCGCTTCGCGGCCCAAAATGGGGTTTGCAAAAATTAAATGCAAACATTGGAATATATGTAATTTCACAAACGCCCAATATTTAACATATGACAACATATGAATTTCACAAATGCCCAATATTTAACGTATGACAACATATGAATTTTCGCTGTGGTTGGTTGATTGTGTTCATCTTAACTGACAACATATGTATTTTCAATGTAGTTGCCTGATTGTGTTCATCTTAATATGTGTGTAAATGATTTATGTACTTGTATGTTTTATTTCATATTTAATATCTGGGAAATGATTTATATACTTGTATGTTTTATTTCATATTTAATACCTGGGATCGCATGTACTTGTATGTTTTATTTCATATTTAATACCTGGGGTCACGAAAAAGATTTGTATGTTTTATTTCATATTTAATACCTGGGGTCGCGAAAAATCTAGCAATGAAAAATAGGGTCGCGAAAAATCTTGTAATGAAAAATGGGGTCATGAATGAAAAAAGTTTGAGAAACGCTGATCTAAAGCAATAAAGATGGATAGTAAAAAATTTTACTGTAGAATTTTTCTACGGTCATGTATTATGTCTACATACAGGAATGTATTATTTCTATAGGAATGTATTATACACCTTGTACGGTCATGTATTATGTCTACATACAGGAATGTATTATTTCTATAGGAATGTATTATATACAAGGTATATAATACATTCTTCTCTTGTACATAGTATTGACAAATGAATATACCGGATAAACACACCTGGTAAGTAGCGATAACCCACTTTCTGGCTTCATTGAAAACATGTTCATCTGACCAATGGATATTCTTTTTCTTGAGAAATTGAGCGATCATATTATGCCAACGATACCATACAATACCAAAGGTCAACAGGAAAGGATTCTCGTTTCCCCGAGGATTCCCTAATTCTAAAAGAGAGAGAGAGGATTTAAATACGATATAGGAATATATTCGCTTAATCATACTTACTGAAGAAACGGGTGACGGGCTTCAAATAATGATCACGTGGAGGCGGGGGATTGGCCATAGGTAATCTTATTTCATTATAAGCAGGATACTCGGAAGATCCTGCCAAAGTTCCATTGACAAAGGACCTGAGGGCGTCGGCCCAGGCCTTGGATGTTCCATACATTAAACCGCCGTCGATCCATGGTGTGATTTCATTCAGCTGTAAAAGACAATAGCATTATTCCTTTTTCTTCCTCTTAGCATTGTTTACATTTCATTCTAAGTGATGATTAATAAGTGGCAAGTTCTTTCGGTAGCAGGTGAATAATGAGGATGAGCTGGTTCCGAAGTTCCCTGAAAAAATTAAAAAAACTGGGACTTTGAAGTAATCCAGAATCGATCAAGTAGAAAGCTAATGTTTTACCAAACAATCATCCATCCTACTAGATAAAAGCATTTGAGTAAAATACAGTGAAGACGATCTGAGCAATCAACTGTAACTCTCTCTCGTTTTAAGCTACTTTTCAATGGGAACTTATTAAGTATCGAGGTAATTTCAGATCCCACATCTGTAATGGAATCGGTGAACGATGGGATTCAACTCGGACCACTTAAAACTCTGGAAGTATGAGAGCTGGATCCTCCAGGTAGGAAACGAAAGTTTTTGCCACATCCATCTGTCTGTACTTCATATAAATAACCTTACCTGTTGTCTGGGATTATTGGGAGAATGGCCAGTATAAATGGCGTATCTAGTCCGTAACACAGGCATTTCTTTATGGCCTGTTTTTCGATATTCGTGTTCTTCCGGTATAGGTATGTTATAATACTCCGGTGGACAAGCGGGTCTTTGCGCATCCAGTATTTCTTCTACCACTTGCTGACCTGGAAACGAAAATAAAAGTGGATAATTACAAACACTTTCGTACCAAAATAGAAACATTTATCATTAACGATACTAACCGAAAAATACTAAGAATGCATTTTTTCCTGTTCTGGAATGAGTTCCGGAAGGTCCATTCATTAGTGTCTGACTGAGAGTTAAGGGATTGGGACGATCATCATCCGATGGCACGGGTTGATAGACGCCGTCGTTATAAGCTGAAGGCAGGATGCGAATCAGCGGGCTATCTATGTAAAAGAGGAAAAACAGAGACTGATATTCACGCTAAATCCGAATAAAGAAAGAGCAAGCGACAATCAAATTCAGAATACTTACCAACAGCACCCAACTCAGGATGAGCTGGATTGTTGTACCATCCATCATATCCTTCGTATTCCACATCTGGTTCCGAATCGACGTCATTCAATAGCCATTCCAAAAATTCTTCCTTCCATTGAGGGTTCTCTTTATCTGTCCGAAGAAAATAATAATTTAATTTTTGTTATTTTCATGTCCTAGACAAATAGTCGGCCGGATGGCCGCGTGGTAAAGCTTTGGCTTACCACCCTGGAGGATCCGGGTTCAGATCCGGGTCCCACACCTCCAGTTTTTCAGGAGGGGTCCGGGCCCGGCCCGTTGAACCCCATCCTTCAACCATCCGGTTGACCCCATCACGAGTGTTGGCCAGCCTGTGATGGGCTCTACAAGTGGCCGCCGCCAGATATGGTATATCCCATGAGGATATGGCGGTATAATCTAATTAACCTAACCTAACCTAGAAAAATATTTGTTATTTTCATGTCCTACGTAAAATAAAACAAATAAAATCTAAAAAACTGCTATTAATGCTCTCTTAATATATCTTCAACTATTTATCAGAATTTTATGAAATTTAACAGGATCGTCATATTATTGAAGGCTCGACGGGATTGGCCGCGTAGAAACTTTAGTTTTCTACCTTGGAGGACCTCAATTCGATTCTCGGGTCTCACTCCTTAGAAATATTTATCATGGGGTCCCAACCCACCGATCCTCATTCTCCACAATCCAGCAGGGGTAGGCATCCTGTAGAAAGCTTGTTTCGCCCGATTACTCAGTACTCAATCCATTTTTAAAATGTCCCGTTAAAGTTCCTGTTAGTTATCTACCAAATATCTATTTTTCAATCAACAATTAAACGCTAACTCATAGTTAGTGACATCAAATCAACAGATAAAATAAATGTTACTTCAAGTACGAATTATAGACTTAACTTCTAAATAAAATAACATATCAAAGAACTATCAGAATACGAAAAATAAAACTTTTATAGCATATATTTATTTTATTTTTATCAGTTTAATCCAAATTATTATTATTTTTTAATGTTTAACTATTACAGTAAAAACCTTGAAAGGAGAAATCTTTCGTGAAAACTATATAAAATTTGGATATTGATAAAATTTTGCATCCGTGACAGAAATGAAAAGTCAATGTTTCTAATTGACATTTTGTCCTTTTTCAAATACAAGTAGGCCTCGATTAGTGCAAATAATGGGTTCCACGAATTTCTCGCACTATTCGAATTCGAATTATTCGAAGTATTAACTATATGTAAAATATGATAATTGGTTCTTGCTTTGTGAGATTCCGGCCATTAGCCAACCTCACGAAGAATAGCCACAATACTAACTGTTTAAGAAATATTTATTTTCATATTTTACATCGTTGTTCATCATCTAAAATAATAATTTACCAGGAATTGCGTCTCATACCATCATCAAACCAACCGCCAAATCGAAACCAAAATAAAAATCAATTTTTAATCAATCAAAAATCTTTACGATAATAAAGCTGAATAATAGTAATGCTAAATAGCTAATGGCAAAAAGCCCATCTTTCTGGTGTTTCACCCCTTCAAAGTCAAGCTGCTGTTCTTGGACTGCTACTCGTCCGGTTTTACTAACCGAAAATTAACATTAATTTGTTAATTGACATCATAAAATGGAACGGACCTTTGTTAGTAAGACTGGCCTATGCTTACAACTCGCATTAATCGAATATTTGCTCGCACTAACAAGTAAGTGAAAAACGGTATCATTTGTATAAGTCGCACTAATCGAATATCGCATTATTCGAACTCGCACTAATTTCGAGGTCTACCTGTAGTTCTGAACATTTAGAAAATATTAGATGATTATTTTGTAGCCGATTTATTTTGTGTTTGTTTTTGGACGTCAGATTTATGTTTCCGATGATTGCCTGCTGATTGACTTTGAGTGCATTTCTTTATTGGAAGGTTTTCTCACTGTTTAGACTAGTGGCGGAGGAAGTTCTTTATGTCTTCTCGAGAATGATACTGACGTGTCTTGTTTTTCCTATGATTGGAACGAAAATAACACTCGTTCCAATCACAGGAGAAACGAAACACATCAGTGTTATTATCGAGAAGAAATAAACAATTCCCTCCGCCACCAATCTAACCAGTGAGAAAACCGTCCAATAAAGAAATGCACCCTTTCATTCCCGTCAGTTACGGCAAAATGTCAGTTACGGCAAAATTTCCATTGCATGTTTTTTGAGTACAGATTTTTTATTGTTTAAACTTTGTTAAATATATTTGTTGAAATTCAGAAATGATGGGAATTAATTTTTATTGATATTTACTGCCGAATTACTTCAATAAAATCGTATTGGTAAATATGTATTCGTAATTTTAAAATTTATAATTGATAATGATATTAAATGGTATTGTAGAAAAACCCTGCTAGACGCGATGCGACATGATTACGTTCTAGGGGACCTAGTCTCGAGTTTATCGTGTTACAACGCATTCGTAGTGGTGTCACATGATACCTGCTAACACGAATGCGTTGTAACACGATAAACTCGAGACTAGGGCCCTGCGAACACGAATGCGTTGTAACACGATAAACTCGAGACTAGGGCCCCTGCTCTTCCTCCAACTTTATCTTTGCGTCGCATGATGACGTTACAAAATTATTAAGTCCGGAATTTTGTCTGAGTAACCTTATTTATTTTAGTAGTGAAATGGATTTCGAAAATTTTTAAATTATAAAAAATTATCTATTTATCTTAAGATGATCTCATAAGTTTCGCTATTTTTGAATGTGACTCATTTCCTCAATTTCGGTAATGTTTATATTTATGTTTCCAATAATGACTTTTGAATTAATTAATATATTTTCATGAAATTTGATGATGATGTTTTACTATTAAAGATAACCTCGAAACATCATCATTTAGTTCTAACTTTAACCATTTAAAAATGGCGGGCTTTCAAATTTCTCAGATATTCTTTTAAATTTTATGTTTATCAAGTAATATGTTATGCTTCCATTGTATTTTCGGTTGATTTATTCTCCTCCTTAAGGTCAGGTAATATTTTTTTGATTAAGAAATCAAATTAAATAAAAAAATCCTTTAAAATTTTGTAACAACATCGGTTGACAGAACAGGAATTTGTTTTTTTTTTGTTTATTTTGACCTGTTGGAAATTCGCTGCTGACGAATTCCATCTAATTTCCCATTTTGTATTGAGTTGTAATTTTTATCATTCACGTTTTTGTTAATTACATACTAGAACTTAAAAATTAATTTCAGTTCGAGCCTACTAAAAATCCTTTAAAATTTTGTAACAACATCGGTTGACAGAACAGGAATTTGTTTTTTTTTTTGTTTATTTTGTCCTGTTGGAAATTCGCTGCTGACGAATTCCATCTAATTTCCGATTTTGTATTGAGTTGTAATTTTTATCATTCACGTTTTTGTTAATTACATACTAGAACTTAAAAAATTAATTTCAATTCGAGCCTACTACAAAAATAATCATACAATGCTTTTATTAATTTCGGAATGTATTTTTTTAACCCAAATATAGTTTATTTGAAGAATTCGCTCTATATATTAGAAAAAAATACATATATATACTGCCGAAAACATTAATCCGAAGGAGCTTTCCTATCGAAATTTTTCAAGATAAAACTTGTATTAGGCGGCTTTAGCGAATTTAGCAATGATCTCGAGGACAAAAAAAAATGTCTACCCCTGGCGGGACTTGAACCCGCAATCCCCGGTTTAGGAGACCGATGCCTTATCCATTAGGCCACAGGGGCACGTATGGTTCTTTCTTCCAATGCATAATAAAACTGTCAGATTTCTTTAACCCAAATGTTATCATCTTGCTGAGTTTTTCCTTCTAATAGCCGTTCAGCAAGTATACAGTTCGCATAGCTGAAAATCGATCATCACGAAATACGGAAAAAATATAACTCAGATATTTTATTTTTATTAATAAAAAATAAATAAAAATCTCTCCCATTAGCACGAAATAATTTTCTGGAAGAAATATAATCAAAGTAAGTGGAACATTCGATTTCCTTGCTGATAAACCAGTTTGTCACAAAAATTTTTCAATCTCCAGGTACCTTGAAATTACCCAGAGCATGGTCTATAAATACTATATGGTCATTCCTCTTCGACGCCATTGTCATAAGATTTTTTCTTGATAAACCAGTTTGTCACAAAAATTTTTCAATCTCCAGGTACCTTGAAATTACCCAGAGAATGGTCTATAAATACTATATGGTCATTCCTCTTCGACGCCATTGCCATAAGATTTTTTCGACTTTTGAAATCCCATCACTAGAAGGCGCTGGTGTATATTTTTCCGTTCAATTCGTACTTGTAACCTAAATTGTTGTTATAGAACTAATTTTATATTTTGGACAAAAATGCCATCATATATATGGTTCTCCCACTTCAACGCCATTGGTAAAAGGTTTTTTGTTTTGAAATTCCATCACTAGAGGGCGTTGGTACAAGCTAGGCCGTGCAATTCGTACTTGTAACATAGGTTGTTGTATAGAACTAATTTTATTTTTTGACAAAAAATGCCACACACATAAAACTCAACACAAAACATAATAGAATTTTACATTTGAAGTGTTTGTTTTACAAATAACAAGAATACTTTATTCACTATTATATATAAACAAGTTACATTATTTTTATTTATTTTATTTGTATTTATATTTAACTCTCTCTCCTTTATATTTAACTCTACTCTTGGAAATTATATATTTCAGTTTTTTTTATTTAGGGATAAAAAAACTCAGCTTTTCAGTTTATTTTAATTTAGGGATAAAAGAACAACAGCTAAAGAGGGACACAATAATTCCTGTGAAATCTAAAATAATTCTGTTGTTGTGGTGTATACTTCTTTATATTGAAAATAAATCTATTATAGAAATCCCACTTCCAATTTTTCTATTACAATATCTTTCATTGAAAATGCTAAATGCAATTGTAAAAATTCAAACATCTTTAAATTTATTTGTGCTGAACTACTAATACCTATAAGAAGAGCTTTTAAAGTAAGATGATTTATATAATTACAGTATATAATCTTTCAAAACAGGAGAAAGATCAATAAGAATAGTAAATCTCATAGCTATCAAAATTAATCACTAAAAATTTTCAGTTCCCAGATAGCTTTATTCCAATCAAAAAAGTTCTAATACAATACTAGATATGAAATGATAAATAAATTATTTTAAATAATGAAATATTTTCCTCTTTCAAAACTATTATACTGTAGGGGAGAGTGGGCCAGAATGAGACATGGTCTACAGCAGGCGTGTCAAACTCATTTTAATTAAGGGCCATTTAATGAGCCTGTAAGTTTGTCGCGGGCCACATCATATTTAAAAGTTTTTAAAATGTGATGTGGCCCGCAACAATCTTACAAATTTTAGAGTAAGAATTCAGAAATATAGAGAGGATAATTAAAAATATTTGTGTAATCATATGAAAATATTACAAAAATATATAATTACTACAAAATTGCTTTTAATTATACATGTTTATTATTTAATTCTTCGCTATCAATCTTTAATTTTCTATTAAGCGTTAAAAGTCACATTTTCTGTACAAAACCAAAAGCTTTCCATTAAAATTTTAAAAATTCAAATATCCATAACTATTTACATTTTTTAAATAAGTTAATAACACAACAAATAAATCTTTAACAAGCCCATTAGCACGTCCTTTATACACTCCTTCAAAGAAGGATTGTTTGGAACTTTATTATTGTATTTGCCTATCCAAAAAAACACAGGTTCTCATTTGTGGCTTTTTGTTTTTTGGAAAGAAATTTCTCACAAACCCATGTAGTTCTTGCAGGAAAGCACTTAGTTTGTGTCAAAGATCAGAAAAAAACACTGTCATCTTACGTATACGTCGATAAGGCCAATCGAAAAATCTCGTACAATTACATTTCATTAAAATCAAACTAGTGTATAATAATTTATGACATAGCTACGAAGTGAGAGTTACTTCCTATTATCTCATAAAATATTGTTCTCATTTTCATTTTAGTTGAGAGCGTTGGGGGCCACAAAAAATCACATCGAGGGCCGCATTCGGCCCGCGGGCCGCCAGTTTGACACCCCTGGTCTACAGTGAAACAAAACGCATTTTCCTACATCCGGTGCTTTTTTAAATGTAAAATGCTGCCTAAATATAATTCTTTATCGCCATTACCCATATGTCTATTTTCAGTACTCTCTTCCTATGAGAATTTTTAATAAAGAATTTTTTTGTTTTGAGGTGAGTTTTGTAAAAATTTTTTAGTTGAGGTTTTCCTTTTTCTGTTATAAATGGTGAAAGTGTTGTCAAAAAACAATGTTTTTGCTAGAAAGTGTAATAAATTGTGTATATTATTCTGTTTCTTTAAAATTTATACGGAACCCATTTTTTCTGTAGGTTTATGTTTCAAGGACACGTGGACTACATCGAGACATCAAATAGTTGTCTACACTGAGATATTGTCTCACTGTGGCTCATACTAATAATTTTGTGCATACATTGATTATTGAAAGCTTAGATTTATTAAAAACTTGAAGATTGTATGTAACCTACATACTTCAAGAAAGCATGACGAGAAATAAACTGATATTAGGGTTTTTAAAGATGTGAGAGAAGCAGTAAGAATGGTCAAAAAAATGCATACATTGATTATTGAAAGCTTAGATTTATTAAAAACTTGAAGATTGTATGTAACCTAGATACTTCAAGAAAGCATGACGAGAAATAAACTGATATTAAGGTTTTTAAAGAAGAAGATATGAGAGAAGCAGTAAGAATGGTAAAAAAAAATGGAGATTATGTTTTTGTTAAATCTGAGAAAAAAAAAAGGGAAATGCCATTTTTTTATATTTCCAATTTGACTAAGGATGTAGATGAGGATGGAGATTTTGAAGAAAATTTCTAAGAAGAAGTGGAAAAGGGAAATGCCATTTTTTATATTGCCAATTTGACTAAGGATGTAGATGAGGATGGAAATTTTGAAGAAAATTCCTAAGAAGAAGTGGAAAAAACGAGGAAATTTTTCGTACCTAATATCCCCGATATGGCATCAATATCCAAAAGCGATATTAAATGATACTACCTGAGCCAATAGTTCATGGGGCAAACAAAACGCCAAAATGCTTATTTATGTTTTGAAGTAAACTTCCAGAGTTTAAATGTTCAATAATTTTATATATATATTTCCACTTTTAGCATGCTCTTTTCTCTTTGATTGTATAATTTGTTTTCATTTTTTCATTCCTTGTATAACTAATGTTTCGTATAAATAAAATCCATTCATACTTAACTCTGATATCATGTCTCATTGTGACCCATGCAATGTCTCACACTGACCTTCAGTGGAGTACAGTGAGACTGAAAGGTACTCTTACACAAAAGTATAAATATTTCTTTATACCATTCAAGTATGACTCTAGTAAAATTCAGGAAGTTACTCTAGACTACAAGAAATCTCATAACATCATAGATACAAAATTTCCATACAGTAGAGTAGAAATAAAAACATAAACAACATTTTTGTCTCAGTTTTGCCCACTCTCCCCTACATACCATTTCTATCAGATATAAAAATAAATTTCAGAAAATTATTTTCACTAAAAGAGATATGTATCATAGAAAAGTTCGAATTAAATTATAAATTATTTTATGAATGGAATTGAAATTGATACACACTAAAATTATACTTACTTATTATAAATACTTTAGATATGGATAGCTAGGAAGAGCACATGAAATAAAATCATATACATTAAATAAAATAAATATCAGTATTTGGAGATCAAGTCCCATATCTGCAGCATTTGGTTTCCATACCCCCAAGGAGTATGGATATCCTGGATTAAGAACCCCTGGATTAGCCGAAATAAAGGTATAGAGAGAAAGAGACCCAACATAATCCGTCGATAGCTCAGCTGGTAGAGCTGTGGACTATAGAAGTAGAGATATCCATAGGTGGTTCAAATCCGCCTCGACGGAATTACTTTTTTTTTTTTTCCTTCGACAAACGTCGGAGAAAAATTTCATCATCGAAATTCTGATATTCTAATAACGGAAATGAACGAATATGTCGAATATGTGGTAGTGGAAATATTTTATAAGTGCCATAATATATAATATTTTGTAAAATCCTACTACTCCATTCCGGACTGGACACTACTCACAGAAAATTTTGAATTTTTTTATTGATAATAGTTTTGTAGGTATTAATCTAGGAATTTTTTATATGATAGCTACATCCTTTCTCTATAAATTTCTAATTGTATGTCTATTAGATCTTTTTAAAATAATTGATGTTTTTTTGCAGTTAGATATGCAATTTCAATGACCATATGGTGTTTTTTCTTCCTCCTTTACATTTATTGTTCTACGCTCTTTAACATTCGATGTGGTTTCTAATTTTCAATATATTTCTCGTTTACTACATATATTATCGTATATAGTTTTTTAGTTATTTCGAAATTTTTTATTTTTTTTTCTTGATTTACTTTGTTATTTTAAAGTCTACATTCGATCTAAAAGAGGCAGAAAGAACTACATATATTATCGTATATAGTTTTTTAGTTATTTCGAAATTTTTTATTTTTTTTTCCTGATTTACTTTTTAAAGTCTACATTCGATCTAAAAGAGGCAGAAAGATATATATATCAATCGCTACCTCTTTATCTATAACATTACAATTGGATTTTTTAATGAATTTGATGATTTTTTAATGAAATTATTATTTTTCGTTTTATAGCTATTTAAATTTAACATTTTTTTGTTAACTATTTTTTAATCTAAGAAATTTCTTTGTTTAATTAAGATAATAAGCTTAATATATTTTAAAATATTTATTGGAATGTTATGAAATTTATCAGGATATTCAAATCACTGAAGATATACCTCGATTAAATACTAATTAATTTTTTATCTTTGGTCTTTTTTGACGATTTAACCAGAAATTTTTGAATAAGAATTTCAAAGATTTCTCGCTAATAATTATTAAATTGTTTGATAAAATTTTGTAAAATTTAATAAGGTTATCAGGCTATTAAAATCAGATTTGGAGCAAAATTAATTAATCGTGCAGAATCATCCATTTAAAAAATGGCGAATGTTCAATCTAAAGTTTTCCTGAATTAACCGTAAAACTATTTTATAGATTTTTATAATGGCATTTAGTATATAGCTTACGTGATTGAAGATTATTATGATGGCGCATATTTTAATCCCGTATCTTTAATCTTTCCAAAATAAAACCATGTTCAGTAAATAATCGATTAGTTCTTTCCAGAATTACTTGTTGTAATGACTACTATGACAATTTCTTTGAACTTTATGGTATCATTCCTTAGTTATCAATATGTATCTATTCTTCTAATTACACGTTCATTCAACTTATAGTATTATAAAGTGTAGTATAAGAAATATTAATAATTTGATTAATATCAATTAATTTATTTTTCCGTATTATGGTGAAATTTTTAAAGGACGTTAGGAATTAATAATTATTGATTACTTTAGTGATTTAATACAAAATAATGAGTATATACATATTCATATACGCTACATATACAGCGTATATACTGTATCTATATACTGTGTAGTGTATATCATCATCATCATAATCAACCGTTATCAATCTACTGCAGGATGAAGGTTTCTCCAAGCAATTTCTAGTTCTTCCTGTCTACAGCCTCTCTGATCCAACACTCTGATGTAAAATTAACAATCTCATCTCTCCATCTGCAATGTGGTCTCTTTCTTGGTCTTTTTTATCCCTTGGTATCCAGTGAAGTACTTTAGTTGTCCATCTATTATCATTTATTCTTATTATATGTCCAGCCCATGTCCACTTCTGCTTTTTTATCTTTTGGATTACATCTATAGCTTTTGTTTGACTCCTTACCCAAGTATTACGTTTTCTGTCTCTTCTAGTTATTCCCAGCATGCATCTTTCCATACTCCTTTGTGTTGTTTGCAGCCTTTGAATAGCTCTTTTCGTTAGTGTCCAAGTTTCTGATCCATAAGTTAAAACTGGCAGAATACATTGATCAAATATTTTTCTTTTCAAGCAAAGTGGCATTTTTCCTTTTAAAATTGAATTGTTTCTACCAAAAGTACTTCAAGCTAATTTAATTCTCCTGTTTATTTCTGGCATAAGGTCACCATCTAGAGTGAGCAGTTGTCCAAGGTAAATGTATCCATTGACTTCCTTTAGAACTATGTTATCTATTTTTATCTTCTGTTGATTAGCAAAATTATTGTATATTAAATTATGTTATCTAGTTTTATCTTCTGTTGATCAGCAAAATTATTGTACATGACCTTAGTTTTTACTTATGTTTATCCTAAGTTATATATGTAATATAGATACAGTAAATACGCTATGTCATTATACATATCAAATCATTCTTGCTTACGACAAACATATTGTACACTAGGATTATTTATATGCACTGTCTCAGAATATGATAAATAAATGGAAGGAATGTGATTGGAAGCAAATTCTACATTTTTGTTCTTCTTAAGTAACTAAAGAATAAAATATCAATCAAAATAATTACTTTCGTCAGAAGGAAATTATATAGAATATTATTTGTTCAGATTATTGAAATAAATAAATAGCAGGTGAATTCAGAAAATGCTCCGAGAAGTTTCCGCTGGAGAAGCTAAAGAATGACGTCACATGGCCAGACAACGCGATTTGTTGAAGGGCTGGAGGTGCAGTTGTTCAACAAATCATGTTGTCTGGCGATCTCCATTAATCGAGACGTCACTCTTTAGCTCCGCTAGAGGAGACTTGTCGGAGCATTTTTTGAACTCACCCAGCATCTGAAAAAATTTTCTATATTGTAATATAATCATACAAAAAGATCATCATTATTTTATATTAAAATTACTAAAGTAATCAATAATTATTAATTCCTAACATCTTTTAAAAATTTCAGCCCAATAAGGAAAAATGAAGTGATAAGAGATGTATTTCAATTCTTTAATTTGCATTTCTTAATTAGTTTCGACGAAATTCGGAATATAGATGTTTATGTCAAAGTTCTCTAGGAATTTTGATACAATTTGATTAATTGAAAATAGTGTTCAGTAACGTAATTTATACAGGGATATTGAATTGCTATTAAAAATCGTTTTTACAGAAAGAGTTTTATTTAAAAATAAATGATATTTTCTCTAAAACATCTAATAAATATAAAAATATATATTATCTTTAGACATTAAAATATTAACTCAGTACTGTACTTGGCTTATTTTTTATACCGTATTAGATGTTTTGAATAGATATTAACTTACCATCCGGAATATTGGAGGAAGTAGAAGGGGGACGGACTGTTTTAGTGACGGTTTCGTTGACAATATTAGTATTATTGGTGATATCGATCATTATCTGATGGTCAGTCACTGACCATAAAATGGTGGAAATCAAAAATTTAAAAAACATGATGGACACAAGAGCGAAAGAAATTAGTTCAGTCCGGAATTCAACTAACTTCTCCTTTTAACTTCCTCTTTAAAGAACGGATTTTCCAGGAAGTTGAATCAATCTATCGCTTATTGGCTGGGTATTATGTCATTTTCTAAACTGAAAGAAATAAATGTTATATGTTCAGTTTTCCTGGTTATCTTCTAAAAGATCTGGTCTTTATTTCCTTCCTTTCCATTTTATATTCGAATTTAGTTTGTAATTTGCTGTACTATATTAATCTGTAACACACGTTTTCAAATATTGACAATGAAGAATAATTATTTGTTCGTAGGAATAATTAATTCGGTAAATATTTATTCCTGTCTGATAAAATGAATATCAGATGCCAGGTGCCCAGTGAAATAATGACGTGTAATCCAACTATGGATTTCTCTCTCTCTCTTGGAATAAATTATCTAAATGTATCGATCGTTCGAATTAAATTAAATAAGCATATCACAGCGTATAGAATAATATCATATTCTCCAAAATTCGATTAACTTTCTCTTTGAAAAACCAATTTTCCACAAGTTGAATAATGGCATCAGATTATATCGATGTCAGTGTAGTTAGTATCTTACAAAATTCTTAAATTAAATAGATTTTTATCTTTCGTTATGTATATAGCATATCTGTATCATTTTATTATTGACAAATATTTTAGAAAATAACTTTTTATGATATATCAAGCCATTATCGATTTCTTTAAGTATTTATTCCATTAAATATATAATCCTATCTTCTCTTTCAAACTATTAACTCGGGAATTATAAAAATAGGTATGAGAACTTATTAAACTTTTATATAAATATTAACACAGTAAATAAATTTATTATCATATGTAATTTATACAAACATTCGTGTGTGATAC
Organism: Olivierus martensii; assembly: GCA_000484575.1. Lineage (NCBI taxonomy): Eukaryota > Metazoa > Arthropoda > Arachnida > Scorpiones > Buthidae > Olivierus > Olivierus martensii. The sequence goes on along the minus strand of AYEL01029568.1, from coordinate 3,563 downwards.
AGGAAAATGATAAGAGCAGGAAGTGTATCTACATTGTATCATTGCGAGAATTATTTCATTATTATTTATATATGAATTGGAATATAAAATTAATATTAATTTTGCAGTTTTGTTTACGATTCGTGTATAATTCATATAACCCATTCGACATTGATCGTTTGAGTTATATTTCGGTTTGCTATTTTTCATACTTCGTCAGAATGATATTGTAGAAAAATATCAAGGATGAAACAGTCTTTAAAATATGGTTGCCAAAATGGGTGTTGCTATTCGACCACTAAATGGTGGCATGTTAAAGAAAAGACACGCATTCTAGATGGATTACAGATGGAAAGTAAACGAATAGAGAATGAATAGGTGATAATTGGTATCAAGACAGAAAGATTGAATAGACAAATACAGTCAAACTTTGGTTCACGAATTTTAATTCGTTCTTGAATGTCTTTCGTAAACCGAAACTATTTTCCCCATAGGAATTAATGTAAAATGGATTAATCCGTTCCTGGATCCCAGATGATTGTTCAGGGCTGTAACTAGGGCGTGGCGAAAGCGGCATTCGCCACGGGCGCAGCTTGATTAGGGGAGCAAATTTTTTAATTGATTTCCGTTATTTGCGGGCAAATGACTTTTTTCGATAAACGTTCGCAGACATAGCTTTATGTTTTTCATTCATTTTATTTTTTAGAAGAGGTAATTCATGAGTAAGAGCGGTCAAGTTGTACCCTAAACAAAGACGCCAGGTCAAGAAGAGGCGCTATTTTTATTGATAAAATAAAAGTTTACAATTGCCCTCTTCAGTTCCTCTTCAGTAAAAATTCATGGAAAGGCCTAAAGAAAAGTAATAAAAAAAGAATTGTACAAATCTATTTGCTCATTCAAACAAATATCTTACAGCAGATTGAAAATCATCTCATTTTGATGGAGATAATTCAGTTTCAGCATTGTTATCTTTAAATGAAAAAATGGGGGAGGGCGCAAGTTTGACCCTTGCCACAGTCGCTGCGTACCCTAATTACGGCTCTGTGATTGTTTATTTAAACTTTTACAACAGTACTTTGTGCATAAGTTCTTAACACAAAATCAATGGAAACTATCAATATTAAATCTATCACAAAATAGATAAATACAACACTAAGTAGATCAAATATAGACGAAAACTTAATTTAGTTTTACTATACCTGTATGAAGGAGAGTTGACGGCGTATGTAGAAGATGATGAGAAAGTAAAATATTATTGTTTGGAAGAATCTGTTGTCATTACTGGACTCTGTTTCAGACCCACTTGATTTCTCTCTCACTAAAAATCTCACCAGTGTGATTTGTTTTTGGTCTACGTTTTAAAATACTTCTAAAGTGACACGTGGCATTATCATTGAAAATGTTTATGTTGACGGCTTGCCTGTTCGTAACTCGAGACACAGTACGTCATCCGAGATGCTTTGTGTTCGGAAATTTATTTGTAAACCGAATCGTTAGTGAACCGAGGTTTGACTTTATAATGAAGATCGAAATAGTCAAGCCATTTAATTATATCAGGGTTGCCAAAAGTATGGCGTGTGTGCCTAAAAAATTATTTTGATTCCTGGATACTACGTTTCACGAAATTTTTTCGGGAAGAATGCGGGCTGGCTCGTTTAACCCTATCCTTCCAGCCGACCAGAATCGGCGCTAGGGTTTTTTGTGCCCCTTGGGAAAAATAAATCCGGCGTCTCTGAAATTTCTCTCTCTAAATAAATAAAGATACAATGGACTTCCGATTATCCGGTATTGAATTATCAGAGTTTTTGATTAACTGAGGAGTAATCCACAACCCGTGAATGATAGTTATTAATTATAGATGTTTTATCTTAGATGCGCTATCTGAAAGATTTTTGAACACCTCAGATTAAATTTTTTATTATATCTTAAATAATTGATGATAAAAATTAGAATCAAATTAAAATTACAAATATTGGGATAATTCCCTGCTGCCAATTTCTTATTTCTTTTTTCAATAAATTACAGAATTTATTATATCTTAAATAATTGATGATAAAAATTAGAATCAAATTAAAATTACAAATATTGCGATAATTCCCTGCTGCCAATTTTTTATTTCCTTTTTCAATAAATTACAGAATATTTGAATATATGAATGCGTGCAAATTTATTCGTATTTTAATATTAAATGCATATTGTGCATAATTCCGATTATTTTTTTTTTATATTTTGCAATTATTCGAGGAATCGATTATCTGAAGTAATTCATTTAACGATTAATCTGATTAATCGAGAGTATACTATATAGGACTTTACGTATATTTTAATACATTTTTGATTTTTGATGATAAATACTCTTAGGCTGGATGACCACTGATCTGAGACCACGTCTATGACTACGACCATGACTGACAACTTGCGATAGAACATGCACATTGATCACGACCGGCTTTACGATTTTTAGAATCAGCCAATAGCAACTGCGTAAACAACAGCCAATAAGAGCTGATGTAGCATACAGCTCGTAACAGATGGCCAAATGCCTCCTTTCTATTGGCTATCGTAATGACGTAGCCGCTGCGACCACAACAATATTCAGCAAGTTGAATATTGTCGTGGTCGCAGTAAAGAGTCGGGAAGCGAGGCCTGATGGGATTGTTTCTATAGCAACGGTCGCAGTTGTGGTCGAGATCGCTGTTGCAAGGCCAGTGTGAATCCAGCCTTAGAATTACGAAAATATTACTTATGTAATTGTTCGATATAAAAAAAATTATATGTGTAAACATTGGGGAAATTTTTTTTTAAATTAGAGTTTTAATATTAAACAAAATAATAATAATATAATAGTAATTGAATAACTTATACTGTATATATATATATAGTATTGGCAAAATTTGAAAATAAAATAGTATGTTATACAATACAGCAGTAGCGGATCTAGATATTTTTTCACTTGAGGTAACATTATAAAAGTTGGTCCCATCTCCTCTTCACTCATGCACATTAATACATACATATATCTAATATTTTGAAACCGGGAATGTAATAACATCAGATACGCAGTTACTGAGAAACATACAAAAAATTTTGGTTGGGTTGAGTGACAGTAAACCTAGACTGAGATTATATACAGGTTTTAATGAAAATACAGGAATCCCTTGAATGCAGTTAATAAATCCTCGCAATACACCGCATGTATCAAAACCGCACTAATCAAACTAAAAAACCAATAGGAATAATTATAATGAATCCTGGAAAATATCAAAATTGTAAATATGTATTTTTTTTTCTTTCTCAAAACGTATCTATATTACATTACATGTACTTTAAATCATCGAGGAATATATATAAGTATTTAAAAATTAATATAGTAAGAATTAAGGGATAGTCTCAACTAATCAAAATCCCATTATTTAAACCGGCATACTAATCAGGGGATTCGTGTAAAGTGGTATATGTTAAAAACAATAATAATAATAAATAAAGCATATAGAATATGCGATTACGATATCCTGATTGCAATATAACTCCGCCCAAGGGCCATTTAATGAGAAGAGATGAGGACTACACGGGCAAAAGACTTA
>AYEL01029557.1:0-41957 GCA_000484575.1 Olivierus martensii | reverse complement strand
TCCTTAATTTGTTTAAGATTTCTTTTCTCACCAAAGCTAAATATATATTGTATATTCATATTTTATAACTGAATTTACACACATACTGAAAATATACTAAAGTTTAATTATTGTATTAACTATATTAGATTATTATCTATAATTCAACAAAAATTTTAAAATTTTCTAATTATTTATCTATAAGAAATAGTAATGTTAATAACTCCAATATAGTAAAATTATAAAATTACAGATATTAGTATACATGACATTAAATTTAAATACAGTATTATTAAAAATTATAATTGGTGCATCTGTGTATAAAATATCTAACTTATCGAGACTGAAAATTGCATAAAATTTTCTTCCACTCCTCATTTTTTATGGAATTAGCCAACAAATTGATTTATTTATTTTCAATCACATCAATAGAATTTCGACATAGTGATGACCTTATTTAATGCTGTTTCGTTTAGCGCTTGGTTTTTTTGGAACGTATCCCCCGCGCTAAACCTATATCTAGGTGGCGTTGGTTAAACGGGGTCGTACTGAAGTAAAATTGCTTCGACTTATTGTGGTTTGCAAACAAGAAATAGAAGTTTTGTAATAGAAATGGAGCGTATCTTCAATCCATACAGCTAAAAGCTGTATGGATTGAAGATTGCAACCAAAAGCGCATACCGATTAGTAAAGCGAACATTCAAGAAGCAGCTGGTAAGTTATTGGTTTAGATGAGATGGTATGAGACGCAATTCCTGGTAAGTTATTAATTTAGATGGTGAACACTAACGAGTAAAATATGAAAATAAATATTTCTTAAACAGTTAGTGTTAAGTTTATCGTGGTTATTAATTTAAATGATGAACAATGATGTAAAAATATGGTGTAAAATCTGAAAATAAATATTTCTTAAACAGTTAGTGTTAAGTTAGTATTGTGGAAATAAATATTTCTTAAACAGTTAGTGTTAAGTTTATTGTGGTTATTCTTCATCCTATATTTCTTAAACAGTTAGTGTTAAGTTTATTGTGGTTATTCATCGTGGATTTTCATTTCTTAAACAGTTAGTGTTAAGTTAGTATTGTGGTTATTCATCGTGGAGATTGGCTAATGGCCGGAATGTCACAAAGCAAGAACCTATTACCATATTTTACAGAGTTAATAATTCAATAGTGCGAGAAATTCGTGGAACCAATTATTCGCGCTAATCGAGGCCTATCTGTACTGTACGTACCAATACCATATTTTACATAGAGTTAATACTTCGAATAGTGCGAGAAATTCGTGGAACCACTTATTCGCGCTAATCGAGGCCTATCTGTACTGTATGTACCAATTTTTTTATTCACTGTACTATTTCACCTCTCATTATTTGTATGTTAAGATGACCTTATTTAATGCTGTTTCGTTTAGCGCTTGGTTTTTTTGGAACGTATCCCCCGCATTAAACCTATATCTAGGTGGCGTTGGTTAAACGGGGTCGTACTATATTTCGTTTGATGAAATTCTATAGATAATTTTTGTAATTGTTAATTTTCGGAATAATTGATAATTTTACTCTTCTTAGTGTTTAAAAATTTTTTAATGACAAAAATGCCACCCAGGGCAAAGCGCTCCCTGCTACGCCACTGCACAAATGTCTATTTCTATTAGATTTGTTCCCCAAGAAATCATTTTTGAATGTAATGCAAAGTCAGCATTTGTATTGTATCTTCCTAGAAGATAGCACCGTGAAATTTTAAGGAAAGAGGATCTTTAAATTTATGACGTCACGGTCAGGATCAAAAAGTGGTCGAAATAGTGTGACGTAGTTTACGTATGCTCCCTTATCTTCAATTATTAATAAAATCTATAATAATAAACTTTAATCCAATAATTGAAATATAATATGGAAATCGATCATAACAGATCAATTATAATCTTAAATATAGATTAATATACATAACATGTAATGTTTACGTTATTGCTCTTTTTTTATAAAATGCTGTTTTTTTAACGATAGTGACTTACAATTCTGGAAATTACCATGTGAATCGGGTTTTTACGTCACTGATCTATAATTTCTGGCAATGTTAACGTTTGGACAATGTTGATATTAACATTTCCCAATGCTTTTTAGTCAATGTTGTAAACCTGACGACCTGTATTCTGACCTATCTAAGTTTATGGTTTAAACTTAGTCTTAGGTTTAAACCAGTAAAGTGATATTCTCTCTCTTTCTTAAAACCAGTTTTAGCCTCAGCGAAAATAGACTTGGTTTAGATCTCCAGAGGGAGTAAGTAAGTTTAATTGAAGTTTAAAAGATTTGAATACTGTATATATATGTTTTGATAATATATTTTTTCAAAATATAAACAAATAATCATTTAATATGATGCTTGTCTAATAAAAATTTAATAAATTATTTTTTTTGTGTTATAATTTCTAATTTTTTCCTCACCTTTCTATAGCTGGTGATAGCTATCACCATCATACATATTATAATGTGTAAATTCTCCAGGAATTGTTTAATAAATTTTGTGTAAAATATGATAAATCTTTTGGAGGTGGGCCCTCTTCTTCTGTTTTTCGTATATAATCATTATAAATTCTATATTCTTTCTTAGCCTGTAATTTTATACTTTTCCATAATTCCTTAATTTGTTTAAGATTTCTTTTCTCACCAAAACTAAATATATATATATTCATATTTTATAACTTAATTTTCACACATACTGAAAATATACTAAAGTTTAAATATTGTATTACTATATTAGATTATCATCTATAATTCAACAAAAAATTTAAAATTTTCTAATTATTTATCTATAAGAAATATTGGAGTTATTAATATTACTATAGTAAAATTATAAAATTACAGATATTAGTATACATGACATTAAATTTAAATACAGTATTATTAAAAATTATAATTTGTGCATGTGTTTATAAAATATCTAATTTATCCAGACTGAAAATTACATAAAATTTTCCTCCACTCGTCATTTTTTATGGAATTAGCCAACAAATTGATTTATTTATTTTCAATCACATCAATAGAATTTCGACATAGTTCAAATAAGAACATTTTTTCTTTCAGACTCCAGTTTTCCCGATTAATTTTCGAATTTTCCATTTTATTACATTAAATCCACGTCCTAGTCGAACAATCAGTAAAACACATCCATGTGATAATCGAGCAGATAGATCGAGATTGCGCATGCCCACGATATTTTCAAGAGGCCTATGGGTTTGAGATTAATGGTTTACGGAAACCGAGTTCAGAACTTCAATAAGAATAGGAAGGACAGTTTTAGTTTAAGCTTTAGTTTAACTAAACTGGTTTAAATCAATGTTAAACAAAAGAGGTCAGAATATGGCTGGATTGCACATGCCCACAACGTTTTCAAGAGGCCTATGGGTTTGAGATTAATGGTTTACGGAAACCGAGTTCAGAACTTCGATAAGAATAGGAAGGACAGTTTTAGTTTAAACCAGTTTCAGTTAAACTAATGTTAAACAAGAGGTCAGAATACAGCTGAACTTGTCTGATTCTTTTATGCATTTCTTATAACTACTGAAGCCAAATACAGTGGGTGATTAGATAATGAACACTTTTTCGAAAGATTTTTATGTTCTGTTAACGAACACTTCACAGAACAAACTGTGGGACCTGTGGACTGACAGGTCAGCCCAATGACTGCGTGGTAAAAGCTATGGCTTAACATTCTGGAAGATCTGGGGGTCCCACTCCTCCAATTTTTCAGAAGGGATCTGGGCCCGGCCTGTTGAAACACATCCTTCCGGTTGACTCCATCATGGGTTTTGGTCAGCCTGTGATGATGACTGAATATGGCTGTAGATGTCTCTGCTCACCAACATGAACATTCAAATGAATGGCAGAACTGATTGATATTTTCAATGTGCTTATGTTAACTTACCTAACTTAGGTTAGGTTACAGTGTGAATACAGCAACGTAGTCACTATACTTGCGTTTTTGCATATATGTGTTTGTGAAAACAGGTAAGAATGCAAATAATAATAATATTAAGATTATTTGACTGCAATATTTCCAGGATTTCATTAACAGACACATGATGAATGTGCTTGGATAAAGTATAAGTAAATGGTAATTTGCTATTTTTCTTATATCCTTAAAATTCTTATAATCAGCACTACAAGCAAGTATTTTAATAGTTTTATTCTTGTAAAGCGTTTTCGGACTATCTTTTGAAGAATATTTTTTGTTCCATATACCATAAACGATAAAACTTTGAATGTACTGAAGAGGGACTAAAGATAGTCCGAAAACGTTTTACAAGAATAAAACTATTAAAATACTTGCTTGTAGTGCTGATTATAAGAATTTTAAGTGCTTGGATAAACCTGTCAATTTTGTTATCTTGGTTTTTTGTAATTTCAGTAGGCAATTTTGTACTTTTGTATTTGTATAGTGAAGTGATTTGCAATGTTAAGTTTTTATGTACTTGTAGACTATTTCATTTAGTACTTTTTAATGTACCATCTGAGTTTTATAGTAAAATTTTAATAATTTCATATGCAACAAATTTTTATGTTTTTATTATTTTCCCAAACCTAATTAATTAAGGGGCCTAAATGCAAATTTTTGCATAGGGCACTGGAATGGCTAGTTATGACACTGGTCTCAGCTTAGTGGTAATTATAAAATTTTAAAAATTCATGGTTAGAGAAGCTGAAATATATTTGAAGACTAGTACTGTATAAAAACATTATTATTTTTAGGATGACCTAATATATATAAATTGTAATAAAACAAAAAAAAAAGCATTATCCAAGCTTTTCTATTATTCATGCATAGCCTCCCTTTCATTAGTCAATAATAAGAATATAGTGCATGTATAATGGGCATGATGATATAGTAATAAAGTTGACTAAAATACATTTTATTGACAACGAGACCCAATCAATTGTCACTCATTAATTTGGATGAAATTTCATAGAATGGTAGGATTCCATATGTTGATTCATCTGACAAATTCTTAGATGTAGAATCTCAGGCAATTTTTTTATTAAAAATTTATTTAAAAAAATTTGTTGCGTGTTTAAACCTAACATTTTGTGTGATGAATTAATACATGGACCTCTACCATCCTGCAAATTTTGCTCATATCAATTAGTCATTCTTGTGAGTTTGAAATGTATTCCTCATTGATGATTGATAATTTTTAATAATAATAATAATAATAATAATAAATAATAATAATAACAACTCAACACACAAGATTGTATTACCACTATACTACAAATACATATCAGACACAATCCTAGAAAACTCGACACCTTAGAAAACTCGACACACAAGATATATTATGACAGAACAATCATAGACAAAAAAACCATACACCACAACAGACCAGACATCACTCTCATAGACAAGCAAAACTACATTATAGATATCTCAATACCAGACACACAACATCCAGGATGCATTCACTCAAAAAATTAGCAAATACATAGAACTCTCACAAGAAATTAAGCATCTCTGAGGAATGCAAAAAGTAGTCATAATACCCATCATTCTCTCCTCTACAGGAGTAATCCCTCACACAAAAGCCTCAAAACACTAGATCTGCATCCCAAAACATACATAACACTACAAAAAGCATCTCTACTCAATACATGCAACATAATAAGAAAGTTTCTCAACACTGACACAGACAGTTAGCTACTTGTGATGTTTAATTGTAATTTAACTATGTCTTGACTTGTGTCCGACATAGCACTTTGCTCCGGAGATACTCCGTGCCCATATTGATGATGGTGATGATGATAATAATAATAATAATGTATACAGGCATATAAAGTTTTTTTGAACTTTCAAATCAAATCAAAACTCCATTTAGTCATTTAAAAAGGAATAACAGATATTTGACTTCTATTTGAATGGATATTTTGCTTTTCTTTTAATATTTAATAAAATTTAATTACTAATAATAATAGGTTTATTCTATTATGCAGTAAAAGTAGTAAACTTAATAGTTTATTCATTGTTGTCTTTTTGCAGTTCAAAACAATTGTTTTAATGATTTTTCAAAAAAAAAATCACTACTAATAATAAGTTTTACTACTACAAAATTTAATTTTTATTTAAAATTTATTAATGTATTTTAGTTTTAATTAAAAATATTTAATCAAAATTTTAATGATATATTTTATTTACAGCTGTTCATTGTTATATTGAAAAAACATGGAGTCAATGGATGAAGTTGATGGGGTTACCTGCCAGTCAAAGTTCCATAATGATTTAGATTTTAGAATACATGATTGGATGAAAAAATTTGAATGTAAAACTCTTGATTCTAATGAACTTAGAGTCCACTGGGCACAATATGTTCCAGCAATTTACAGTCCAACATTTGAATGTGATTGTTTAAATTTAACATATGATGAACAGAAAGCAGAACATCTTTTATTTAATCCTTTAGAAAGATTTATAACTCAATCCAATGAACCAAAAAAGGTTTTTGAAGAAATTAGAAATGTAGAATGTCCACCAACTCTCTGTGGAAGAGTTTTTAAAGCCAATGAACCAACGTACTCATGTCGAGATTGTGGACTCGATCCAACTTGTGTTTTGTGTGTTGATTGTTTTAAAAACAGGTAAGATGATTTAAATGAGAGAAAATATTCATATTATTTCAATATTTTATAAATTAAATAATTTTTATTATAAATATATACAGTGAAACCTCTCTATGTTGGACACATTTGGTTCCTTCAAAATGTATTCAACTTAGAGAGGTGTCCAACATATAGAGGGATTCATGAAATCAAAATTTTTACTAAACGTACTAAACACTAAATTTTCATGTCAGTGCAAATCTTTATTCAAATCAAATTGGAAACCTATTATTATTTTAAATAAAAATGTAAATGTTTTTTTTGCCCACAATGCTCTTTACAACTGTTGCAATATTGTATAATTTCATCCCACTTCTTATTATGAGTAAATAAATTCAGCACAATTTTAAAGTGGAAAATACAGTATATTTTATTAAACTTATAGATCTTTCAGCTTTATTAAGCCATCTTCATCAAATATTATTACCATTATCAGTCATGACAACCTTTATCTGACTTAATTCAATCCCCATTCGATCCACACTTGGTGTAATATCTGAGATATATAATCAGCCATGTGATTGCTTTTTAATTCACAAACTGATATATTGCATGTCACATATGTTGTAATTCCCATAAATCTCTTTTCATTCATTGTTTCCATCCAGATGTCTACCATTATGCAAATGTTGTTACTTCATGCTAATTTGATATTGTACAATTGAACAGCCATTTCATATTTTTCGGTTAATTTCTTTTTTAAAAATGAAACTGAGGGAACTTTAAAATTTGGGGCTGCTTCTTTCATAGTTTAAGAAATCTCTTGCCTTCAGTGATGTTGAATGGTCTCATATCCTTGCAAATAAAGTATAGTAAGGCTAGTATGAACTTGTGTGTCTTACATCTCCTTCTAAAAGAGAAGGAAATTTAAATTTGTCTAAAACACTTAACAAAAAAAGCAAGTAATTACCTTTGCTTGAAGAAATCTGCATGAAAGCATCTCTTAGGCAACCACATGTAAAAAAATGTTTTATTTTCTGATGCATGAGGTATTCATAATAGAGGAAAATACTGCAATCATGTAGAAAACCAACATTCCATTTTCAATGTATTTTCACGGCTGCTCTCTACCATTATCATTGCCTCAAAATCTGTTATCCCAATAGGTTATATATTCAAAAATATCAGAAAGTCGAGTGGGCACACTCCAGATTTTTTAAAGGGGGCTGTTTTAACATACAAAATCTAAATTTAATTAAATAATAATATTGCTTGTTTATGTAATTCAACATTTTTGTGGTAAAATTTTAAAAAAATCTTACACTTGTGCACAGACCATGGGCTGCACAAATCGTTGTGGCGGGCTGTAGTTTGCCCATCACTGTCTTAGGGGATTAGGCAAATTGATTGCTCGGGTGAATGTTCTAATGCCACATTTGAAGAAGCAAAATTTAGTTCCTGGATTGTAGGTTCTAATGCATCAATAGTTCTGGGAAAATTACATTTTAATTAATGCAACATATATTAAAATCTAATAATCTATTTAAAAAATGTTTTTACATTTCTAATTTGCTGGTTCCTTGTTCTCTTTTATGTTCTCTTTCAATACTAGTTCTGTGTTTTTTAAGGTGCTTAAACAAATTTGATGTGTTGCCGCAATATTTAATATTTTTGAAGCATTGCTTACATAATGCCAATGCTAAATTTTTTTTAGAAAAGTATGTCCAAACTTTGGATCTTGGAAAGAGTCATAACTTTGTACCATTCATCAGTAATGCTTCTTACAAGCACTTATAGAATTATTAATCATTGTGTTCTAGTTTGTAATTTAGTTGCAATTTAAAAAACAAATTAACATAGTATAACACACTAAAAATTACTCAGTTCAAGATTATTAAATAGTATTAAAAAGCAGGAAACAGTAGATAGATGATGATTCGATACAAGTACTTTTATATTCAATACCAAGTAAGTATTGGAAAAAAGTATCAATGCCAAAAGTACTTGGTATCAAATCAAAAGTATTGATACTTTACTTGTATTTACTTGTATCGAATCATCCTTGGTCTGTACATGTTTTCAAATAATTATGCAACCCAAATAAAATTGACCAATTAATTTTGGTAATGTAATTAGAACAGAGAAGGAAAGAATGCTTTATATTCTGTATAATTTTATGATCATTGATCATGTTTACATTTGATTTTGCAGTTTGTTTTTATTGCAAAAAAAATATCACAATTATTACAAAATACTTACTTCGTTCATTATTTTTTTTCTCGATTGCTTTTCTTCAGGCCAAACTTCCAAAACATCTTTTTCTCCAACCCTCACAAATTAAAGTTTTATTTAAACTACTAATAGCCACAATGAAAATAAACAACAAAACTTATTTAATCCAATTCAAATATCCAAAATCAAATTATTCACAAGATATATAACCTCAAACACTACTTAAATCTACTACCTCCACCACCGATACAAACTTCAAACAATCATAGATCTTTACAAGAATTCCAATGACACTTAGCCAACCTTACATTGATACAACACCTCACCTCGTTGAGTCATTGGTTGCATCAGCTTTTATATCCGAGTGACGTACAGTTCCGTGTTGCTTCATTTACCTAAATACACGTAACATCTTTTATATTGAGTGACGTACAGTCCCGTGTTGCTTCATTTACATAAATACATGTAACAAGTTTAAATTGTAGCTTACAGAGTTATCAATTCATGTCATCCTCTTTACAATTTAATTACAGCAATACTTCGCATAGTCCGGTTAATTGGTTCCTCTTTCTTCCCCGACTAATTGAAACCTGGCTATTCGAGGTACGTAACCTATGGGAAAAATTATATTTGGTTCCAAGAAATTTTTTTTTCGATTTATGTTTTTTTTAAATCGTAAATTCTTACATTAATAATTATTTCATACGCATTAAACATAAAAATCTTTTATTAAGATTTATAATAGACAGAACGGACAGAAAATGGATCCGAGCCAATAAAGCATTCACCTGCTGGGCTCACCCAGCAGGTGAACACATTCGCTTTCTCCAAGTCAGTCGCTTGGCACCATTACAAACCCAGAGCGGTGCTCTGCATAAAGGCTGATTCCCACTTGAACTGGGGTGCCGCGGGCTGATGAGTTGCAAACACCGATATGCCCAGTATTCGTTCCCATTCAATGATTCAATTATGCGTTTGCGGTAAACAACTGACTAATTGCACTTGAGGGGCAGGCACTATAAACCACAGATTAGAATACATTGTTCAGATAAATTTGGCAACACTGGAGCAGCCACCTGCTTGTCTCAGCTCGTCATAGTGGCTATTCGAGTCATATATAGGTAGTAAGTAGCAAGCACACTTACATTTCATATTTATTCTAAAAAATAAAGCAAATTAAAAATTTTTTATTAACAATTACAATCCGGACTATAGTGAAACCCGGACTATTTGAAACCGGACTCTGCAAGGTATTGCTGTATATATGAAGAAAGTATCAATACGAGATCATTCTTACATTCTCATATCGGATCAGTGGTAAAACTTATTTATCGTTATATACTCGAATATAAGCCGATCCGTGTATAAGCCAACCCCCGACTTTGGAGTTTGAAAATCGGTAAAAATGCATAACCTGTGTATATGCCTACCTCAGACTTTAGCACTTAAAATTCGATAAAAATTTGAAAACGATAAATTACATGATCTTTGATTTTTACTGATATATTAATGGTATTTGCCAAAATAAATATTTTATTGAAACTTTAAACATATACATATAAAGTAAATTATTATTATATAGACACCAATATATCAACTTAAAAGGTAAAATTTTACTTTACCCGAAGCGATCGAGCACGTTGCACCGCCGACTCTAACCTGCATTTGTATAAGTGCATCAGATAAGCGATGCCTTGCTACCTGATGCGCCGTGATGCAGAAATTCTTGACAATAATTCAGCTAAAGTGATCCAATGCAGCGTGCCTACATAAGATTCTTCGATTATTGTCGAGAATTTCTGCATTGTGGCTCATCAGGCAGCGCAGTGTCGCCTATCTGATGCACTTAAGCTACATTTAGATGATGCCTCTCTGCATGCAATGTTGTATGCAGAATGACGCATGCCTCAATATGCAACAGCTGCATGAGGCATGAAACTTGCCCCTTCCTGTTCACACGTGGAGGATATATTGCAGACAATACTAACATGAAAAGAATTGTATGCTGCCGCTTTAGCGGCAGCTACTGTTATCATTTCAAATGACAGAAGAAAAAGAAGAAAAAGTGTTTTGACTCACAAATATTCCAATCGAAGCAAAAATAACATCAGTATTTTGAACCAAGTCAGGTTAGATAGTTTGTCTTTTCAAAAATTTTACTAAAATGACTTGACAACAATTTATTAAAGAAGTTAAATTTATCGAAGTGTTTTCTTCACATCTCAATCCATAAAGCAAAGAAAAATTTGCGAAAAAAACAACAAGATGTTGCGAGACTAATTGCACGTGTAATTCAACTGGGATTGGGAATTACATGCACCTTCTTGCGCTTAGTATTGCAACAGATTTTGAGGCAAGTGTCTTTGTATGCCTTCTCGTACGGCTAGTTGCATGTTTCTTGTTGCATGAAAAATAGCACCGTCTAAACGTAGCTTTATATAAATGCAGGTTGGATTCAATGGTGCGATGTGCTTGATCACAAAAGGTAAAATAAAATTTTACTCCAAAGGGAGATTGATGTCAGAGAATGACAATATCGTTAGGATGACGTAGCTTCAGAAAATATCAAGTTAACAAATAGTAATAAATTTTTTAAATTTACATAAAAATATTTTATTTTTTGTTGTTTTGAAAAACTGTTTTCTTTTCTAAAAAAAGTTCATATTATCACAGTAAAAATTCCATTAGAATACGTCTACGTCACACAGCTCCCAAGAGACCATTCGAAGTTTCGCTTTTTTACAATATATAAGAGTGCATGTGTAGATCTGGCTCTAAGCATCAAAAAAGCAAGTATTTGCTTGGGGCAACACATTTCCAGGATTGACATTTTATCAGAAAATAATTAATATAATAATAATAATAATAAATATGTAAAATTCTGGTATAGTAATGTTTTTTTTTTTAATTCATTAGTTGCATTATATAAATAAAGAAAAACTTCCACTCTATCATTTTTTTGTAAAACAAAATAGTAATGAAATTAAATTTTGCAAAACTTTTAGAAAAATTTGCATTTAAAAAGCAAGAGAAATTGCTCTAATATAAAAAAAAGTATAAAAACCAAAACAAACAAAAAAGTAATAAAACCTAACCTAATCTGTATAAAATATTATTTTTTGTATTTTTAATTTTAATATTTTATATTTCATAAAACAAATTATATTTTTCTGAAGCATTTTTTTTAATAAGAGGAAGAGGGCAACACTGAATTCTACTTGGAACAGCAGAAAACAGAAAAGAAAGAGCCAGCCCTGCACATGTACATCAACAAGCAGTGAAATAAATGTTGTGAAAATGAATAAACATATTTATTTTGATAAATGAAGCAATCTGTATTTGTTATTGAATAACCAACAAATTTATCTATTCATCTCTGTTTTTTTTTTTTTTTATTCTTTAAATCTGAATTTTGAAAGTACTGCTTGATTATCTAGAACAGGGGTTGACAAACTTTTAAGATGGAAGAGCCAAACCTGTCCGTCATAACAATTTAAAAATTATTTGAGAGCCATAAACATATTTTTACAAATATGGAAAATTTAAAGTAATATTATAAGTTATATTAATTATATATTTATTAAATGAAAAAAAAAACACAAAAAATTGTTTTCATTGTTTTAATCAGTGTGAATAATGAGCTGTCTACAATGTGCTAAATCATCCCCTCCACTTCCTTTGTATATCATGAGGATATACAAAGCGTTATGCCTCGCAACATGCTTCGGCAACTCATTGTGAAGCGTGATGCTTCGCTTATCTTTAAGATGCGTTGTAACTTTAAAATTCATTTATCTTTACAAGCGTGTCGCGAGGCATGACGCTTAGCGCATCTTAGTGCCACGAAGTTTTGCTACATTTATAAAACAAATGATCACCATTATGTGAATAAAATTCTTTAAAAATTTTATAAATGAAACTATGTATTTTCATTTTCAATTTTACTTCAGAGCCACATATATGCACCCAAAGAGTCACATATGACTCACAAGCCGCAGTTTGCCGACCCCTGATCTAGAAAATCTGGACTGACCAAATCCCTGAGTAATCAGGATTTTTAGACTTTTATTGTATAGTATTGTTTTTATAATGATTTTATTAATATTTTTAACAAATTATTACAAAAATATATTTTTCCAGCTGATAATCTTTCTCAATCACTATTTATTTGTACTTTCTATTTACTTATGTTCAAAAATGAATTAATAATTATCTTATATTATAATGTAATAAAAAAATTTTAAATATTTTACTATTAATAATTTAACTTATAATAATAAAATTATAGCTAAAGTTGAGAAGAGATGTCCTTTAGTCAACTGTGCTGGTTCACATTGCATTACATATAAAGGTGAAGATGGTTGTCCTCATTGTATGTGTTCATCTCTTTGTGCGCCAATTAATTGCAGTCCAAATTGTGAGATTGCATATAGTGAAATTGGCAAATGTCCTTTTTGTAAATGCAAAGGTAAGTAAATGTATGCTGTATTAAAATTATATTGAATTAAAATTGATAAGAAATTAGAAATTAAATATATTTAAGAATAAGTATACAGTATTAAAAAATAGTATGATAAATGAAATAAATCATGATGCACTTCCTGATACAAAATTGATATAGAAAACAAAACAAACAGCACTGATCAGGAAAAAGTTTTTTTTATTACTTCAATAACATTTTTGATTTACTCTTGAGAACATTCTCAAATGTTCTATTGATTTACAGAAAGAGTGCTTTGCTCACATTACAATAGCAGGATGAAATGGCAATTTTCATTCATCATTAATTCTTATAGTAACAAAACACAAGTTGCATTTAGAAGAAAAGTTAAAGAAGGATTTATAAAAATTCAGTCTGTAGTAAATATTGTATTAAAAATTAAGAATTTTAGAGAATGCTATAACAATATTGTTATATTTATAGTACTATAAATCATCATTAAACGCTATGAAAAAATGAAATCATGCAATATTTTCTACATATTTATTTTCTAAAATTTTGATTTTCTAGTTTCTAGAAAGGAAACTTCTTATTTTTCAAATGATACTCTCATTTTATTGCATCTTTATAATATTTGAGATCATTCATATTATAATAATCTAATATTTATTGATAATGCTACTGTTTCATGATTTATAATATGATGTCTTATTTTTATAAATGTTAATTCTCTTTTATAACTGAAATAATTGGCATTTATTGTAAAGTAAAAAAGTTCATAACAAATAAAAAAAATTAAAATTAGCATAAAAATACTAATCTTATTTCTTTGAATATGGCTTTTTACAATGGATTTTAATATGTATAAAATGAAACTAATAAAGATTATAAAAAAATCTATTTTATAAGAAATTTTTATAATCTTTAAATGTTTCACTTTGGATTTTAATATGTATAAAATGAAACTAATAAAGATTATAAAAAAATCTATTTTATAAGGAATTTTTATAATCTTTAAATCTTTCACTTTATAACTTTTGCTTCAGCTCTTGTCAACTTTTGTCAACTTATATTTTTTAAACTAGCACTTAAATGAGCAGCAGTAGATTGTTTTCACAAAAAAACAAAAACATATTTTATTCAAGTATAATGTTTTTGATACTTCTGTACCCTCTTCAGTATACTAAGAACATTGGTATACTAAAGAGGGAATAGAAGTATCAAAAATGTTATACTTGAATATGTTTTATTCAATGTTATATTTGAATATATTTTATTCAACATTATACTTGAATATATTTTATTCAAGTACAGTGATACCTCGGTTCACGAACACAATCCGTTCCTTGACTCTGTTCGTGATCCGAAAAGTTCGTAATCTGAATCAATTTTTCTCATTGCTATTAATGTAAATCCAAATAATAAGTTTTTTTTGTCCTACAAAAAATTTTTAACATATGGCTTTGTGTAGAAATAATACAGAAAGGAAATAAATATTACAGTAATATTAGAAGAAAGCATATTTAACACCACCTTCACTAACACTTTTAACTTTTTTGGGAGCCATAATAAGGGATAAATTTAATTAAATAAAGAAAAAAACTAAAATATCAACACTTGTTGGGACTCTACTGTACCTATGTGAACTGGGCGAACTGGATTGCTATTGGGGGCGAGGCTGTGCACAGGGTTTTGTGTGCCGCGAGTCACGTGAGCTCTATGCACTCCGTGCGTGTGTTCGTGAACCGAAGCATCGTTCATAAAGCGAAGCAAACTTTGTTCGCAAATGGTGTTCGTAGACCGATTTGTTCGTGAACAGAGACGTTCGTGATCCGAGGTATCACTGTATAACGTTTTTGTTTTTTTATGACTGCTGATCATTTAAGTGCTAGTTTAAAAAATATGAGACTTTATATCTTTTGGCCATCCAGTTTTTAGTTTTTGTTTTATGCTAATTTTTGTTATGTAAATATTTAAGAAACTAAGTTTTAAAAATCAAAAAATACTCTGAATGAAAAATTGATAAATTACACTAATTAAAAAATAAGTGTTGTAATCAGGAATACAATAATTTATTATAACTAATCTTGTTTATAGTGCTTGTCTTTTTAATTTATTCAATTATTAATCACAAGAACTAGAAACTATGATATTATCATGTGATAATATAAGCAACAAAATTCATAATAAAAGTCTTCTTACTAAAAACATCTAAATAAAGTAAACAATAAGCACTTCCAGTACGATTTTATTGTTTATCCAAAAATGCTTCTAGCTATGTGGATAGTCAAAAACATTTTTGAATAAGCAGTACAATCTTATTCAGAGTGTTTATTGTTTATTTTCATTCAGTTGAGAAAACATTATTTTTTAGAAGATTATGGTAGATTAATAAATCTTTTGATTCTTATATTCAAACAGACTATAATGAAAAAGATATTAATATAATAATACTTTTTAAAAGTTTATATTATGTTGGAAAAATCTTAATACAGTTTTAATTTCAGATAAAGCAGTATTTGGATTATATTGTTCTCCTCCAAAGTGTGAAGAAGAATGTTATGTGCAGTCATCAGTAATTGGAGAATGTCCTGGTTGTGTTTGCCCTGGTAGGGAAACTGTCATTAATTCTAATTAGTTTTAGTTTATTTTTTATTAGAAAACGTAATGATGATCATAACTATGATAGATACATGAGATGACAGATCATAACTTTTCCTTTTGTTCGATTTGTAGTTGTTATTTTATTTACAATGAGTAACTTGATTAATTTATATTTTAAAAGTATGTTATATATCATTATTTTTATTAAATTATAACTGTTATGATCAATTTTGTAAAATTTTCTAGATTTTGAATAAAAAGTAAATAAAAACTGAACTTTCGAGATAAGCATGAAAATGAATTTATATATGTCCTAATAAATATGATGTAACTGTATAGATAAACAACTCAAATTGCATTGTCATATATAATTATCTTTCATATTTATGATTTTTTTTATATTTTATCAAATTATTCCTGTTGTATGTGTGTTTAAATTGGATGAAAGTTTTTATCAATCTATCTAATAATTTATTGAACTATGATATATAATGATAACTAAATTTTTTTCAATAATAAATGCTTTGTGGTTGCTGAGTCAAATGGAATAAAGAAGTACAGTTGTTTAAAAATATGATTTCAATATCTGGACAACCTCATAAAAATGATACAAATTGATAGATACCATATAGTATATATTCATATATAAAACAAAAATATTCTGTAAAGAAAAAATTCTTATAAAAATGGATTAGCTTATACTTGGGGAATCAAAAAATTAGAAAATTTTTCTTAAGATCATAAATTTTGCTGTCTTAATCACAGGATGATGATGATGTAGTTTTGTGCCAAGTTTGAGATACACCATATTTATTCCTAACAAATATTAGGAATCATCTTGTCTTTTCTATTATTAAAAATATGTAGATATATATCTGTTTATAAATTAATATTTATGTACAGATAATCTTCATATAACATGGTATTTAGGTTCCTATAAAATCTCATCTAGTATGAAACTATATTAGATGGGAATAAGAATTAATAAAAAAGGGATGTTATATTCCAATGGATAACAAAAATATACCATTTATATTTATAACTATTGGACTTTATTTTTATTAAAAATAGTAATACTGAAAAATTGATTGAGAATTGAGAAGTAACAATTTTTAAGCCATAAAATAAACAACGGAGATTTACTATCCCTTTTTTTCTACTCCTTTGGAATGGAATTCTGGGTTGCCACATTTTTTCCAAACCAATTCAGTAACCTCTTTACAATATCTCCAAATTTCAACTTTCTAGGTTTTAAAAAAATACTCAAATTCATACAGACAGACATATATGCATACATAAATACATGGTACATAAGCATCATATATATGTATATAGATGATAATTTATGTTTTACTAATTGGTAATAAAATATATGATTAAAATTCATTTTCTCTCTGTTTCCAAATATAAAAATCTGATAAATGAAAACATGGCAATATGAATTATTTATTATTTCATGAATATTTTAAAATTTATATTCAAAAATATAAATATTTCAAGCTTTGAATTAAAATCTTAGTGAAAGAACTCTGGAAATAATGATAATTTTAATCTGATTATTATATTAATTGTGTCAAATTTTTTACTCATTAATTATTTCAGTAAATGCTTATTGTTTGATTTATAAACAAAAATTAATGTGTATTTATTTATCAGGACTCTACTGTACCTATGTGAGCTGGGCGAACTGGATTGCTATTGGGGGCGAGGCTGTGCACAGGGTTTTGTGTGCCGCGAGTCACGTGAGCTCCATGCACTCCGTGCGCGTGTTCGTGAACCGAAGCATCCTTCGTAAAGCGAAGCAAACTTTGTTCGCAAATGGTGTTCGTAGACCGATTTGTTCGTGAACAGAGACGTTCGTGATCCGAGGTATCACTGTATAACGTTTTTGTTTTTTTATGACTGCTGATCATTTAAGTGCTAGTTTAAAAAATATGAGACTTTATATCTTTTGGCCATCCAGTTTTTAGTTTTTGTTTTATGCTAATTTTTGTTATGTAAATATTTAAGAAACTAAGTTTTAAAAATCAAAAAATACTCTGAATGAAAAATTGATAAATTACACTAATTAAAAAATAAGTGTTGTAATCAGGAATACAATAATTTATTATAACTAATCTTGTTTATAGTGCTTGTCTTTTTAATTTATTCAATTATTAATCACAAGAACTAGAAACTATGATATTATCATGTGATAATATAAGCAACAAAATTCATAATAAAAGTCTTCTTACTAAAAACATCTAAATAAAGTAAACAATAAGCACTTCCAGTACGATTTTATTGTTTATCCAAAAATGCTTCTAGCTATGTGGATAGTCAAAAACATTTTTGAATAAGCAGTACAATCTTATTCAGAGTGTTTATTGTTTATTTTCATTCAGTTGAGAAAACATTATTTTTTAGAAGATTATGGTAGATTAATAAATCTTTTGATTCTTATATTCAAACAGACTATAATGAAAAAGATATTAATATAATAATACTTTTTAAAAGTTTATATTATGTTGGAAAAATCTTAATACAGTTTTAATTTCAGATAAAGCAGTATTTGGATTATATTGTTCTCCTCCAAAGTGTGAAGAAGAATGTTATGTGCAGTCATCAGTAATTGGAGAATGTCCTGGTTGTGTTTGCCCTGGTAGGGAAACTGTCATTAATTCTAATTAGTTTTAGTTTATTTTTTATTAGAAAACGTAATGATGATCATAACTATGATAGATACATGAGATGATAGATCATAACTTTTCCTTTTGTTCGATTTGTAGTTGTTATTTTATTTACAATGAGTAACTTGATTAATTTATATTTTAAAAGTATGTTATATATCATTATTTTTATTAAATTATAACTGTTATGATCAATTTTGTAAAATTTTCTAGATTTTGAATAAAAAGTAAATAAAAACTGAACTTTCGAGATAAGCATGAAAATGAATTTATATATGTCCTAATAAATATGATGTAACTGTATAGATAAACAACTCAAATTGCATTGTCATATATAATTATCTTTCATATTTATGATTTTTTTTATATTTTATCAAATTATTCCTGTTGTATGTGTGTTTAAATTGGATGAAAGTTTTTATCAATCTATCTAATAATTTATTGAACTATGATATATAATGATAACTAAATTTTTTTCAATAATAAATGCTTTGTGGTTGCTGAGTCAAATGGAATAAAGAAGTACAGTTGTTTAAAAATATGATTTCAATATCTGGACAACCTCATAAAAATGATACAAATTGATAGATACCATATAGTATATATTCATATATAAAACAAAAATATTCTGTAAAGAAAAAATTCTTATAAAAATGGATTAGCTTATACTTGGGGAATCAAAAAATTAGAAAATTTTTCTTAAGATCATAAATTTTGCTGTCTTAATCACAGGATGATGATGATGTAGTTTTGTGCCAAGTTTGAGATACACCATATTTATTCCTAACAAATATTAGGAATCATCTTGTCTTTTCTATTATTAAAAATATGTAGATATATATCTGTTTATAAATTAATATTTATGTACAAATAATCTTCATATAACATGGTATTTAGGTTCCTATAAAATCTCATCTAGTATGAAACTATATTAGATGGGAATAAGAATTAATAAAAAAGGGATGTTATATTCCAATGGATAACAAAAATATACCATTTATATTTATAACTATTGGACTTTATTTTTATTAAAAATAGTAATACTGAAAAATTGATTGAGAATTGAGAAGTAACAATTTTTAAGCCATTAAATAAACAACGGAGATTTACTATCCCTTTTTTTCTACTCCTTTGGAATGGAATTCTGGGTTGCCACATTTTTTCCAAACCAATTCAGTAACCTCTTTACAATATCTCCAAATTTCAACTTTCTAGGTTTTAAAAAAATACTCAAATTCATACAGACAGACATATATGCATACATAAATACATGGTACATAAGCATCATATATATGTATATAGATGATAATTTATGTTTTACTAATTGGTAATAAAATATATGATTAAAATTCATTTTCTCTCTGTTTCCAAATATAAAAATCTGATAAATGAAAACATGGCAATATGAATTATTTATTATTTCATGAATATTTTAAAATTTATATTCAAAAATATAAATATTTCAAGCTTTGAATTAAAATCTTAGTGAAAGAACTCTGGAAATAATGATAATTTTAATCTGATTATTATATTAATTGTGTCAAATTTTTTACTCATTAATTATTTAAGTAAATGCTTATTGTTTGATTATAAACAAAAATTAATGTGTATTTATTTATCGTAGGTAAAAATTCATCAGAAATTTACTGTTCTCAGCCAAACTGTGAGCCAGGTTGTTCTGTTCAGAAAACTGCATCAAATCATTGTCCTGGTTGTGTTTGTTTTGGTAAGTAAGGAAGTTGTGAATTACTGAAAATGATATTTTTTAAATTTCTATTTTTTATTACATAGTATATTAAAATAAAAATTATTTGAAAAGTCAATTATTGTTGTTCCAAAATTTTAATATCTTTTCATCTTAGAACTTTAATTAAGAAAAGTAAAGATATATGACATATTAGAGCCATAGGTTAATTTTAATACAGTAAACTTTCTGAAATCTGACATTTGCACAACTGTATTCACCATGATGAATTAATTCTCAGACTACGATCAATTCTATTTTTCACAGTAATACAACAAAGTTTGTGAATTTGTTGTATTACTATGAAAAATAGTAAATTGCAAGTGCAAGTGATTATTTAATTAATTCATGAAAATTATTAAATTAATTCATGAAATCTGTTGTGCTGAATATGAAAAATAGAACATATCTTAGTCTGAGAATTAATCCACTGTGATGAACTGCAATGATGTACTGCAGTCAGAGATCAAAAAGTGGTGGATTTTAAAATATTGTCTGACTAAAGAGAAAGAAATCATACATCATTGGCAAAAATACTGTTTAAAAATATGTGTTGAATGGGAAAAACTTCTAAAGTGATGTATCAATAAGATATAGGTATTCCCTGACTTAAGTAATTGGGACCAAAGATTTTTATATAATTCAGATTTTGTGTAACTCAAAAAAATAATTTTTTAGCAAAACTTCTGAAATAAAACTTGCTGGAGCAAGATGGACTATAGCAATTGCACTTATATAGCATTATGATACCATACTGATTCTTAACTGAAAATACCACATGAAATGATAACTTACTAGTAATATGATACTTAAGATCAATAAACAATCACAAAATATAAATAATTCAAGTATCATGAACTTTTAAATACTGTAAATCATGTTTGGATTTGTAAATAACAAATACAATAAAAGTTTTTGCTTTTATAGCTCAAAAAAAGAAGAAAAACTTTTAGAAAATTTTTTTACTTAAGTTTGGCTAAGAGATCAGCTATCATAAGTATTTTATTATAAAACATTAATTTAATAAAAAGAGTTTATAATTCTTGAAATACATAAAAGTGAACATACTGTATATATTTGTATATAAATCAAGAAACTTTTCCTGAAAAAGATTTCTGAAGTAGCAGTAGCTTATACTTGGAGTAGTCAAAAATTAGAAAATTTTTAAAAGATTGTAAGATTTGTTAGCTCTATCCCACCACATTCTCATAAAGCCAGTCATGCAATCTGTTATGTTTGTTCCTAACAAAAGTCATCAATTTACTAATTCTTTTAATTTTTTTATGATATACATATTTTTAATGACAATATCAAATATCTACACAATGTTTTTATAAGTATTTAAATACCGTATCACATATACCAACTTACATTGAAACCCAATGACTTATGTTGTTCTGCATTTATGTTGTTTTCCAAGATCAAGTATATTAATCAAAGTGAGAAAATTCATCCCTATATTCTTATATTGCTTTTATATAGTCAATAAATTGGTACAGTAAGACCCTTGTTCTGCATTTATGTTGTTTTCCAAGATCAAGTATATTAATCAAAGTGAGAAAATTCATCTCTATATTCTTATATTGCTTATATATAGTCAATAAATTGGTACAGTAAGACCCCCAGTTAATTCTAAAATAAACCGCTGGGGGAAATTTGGCTAGATTTGGATTATTTGGATCGCGTTAATCCCCTAGTTTAATGGATTTTGATTCTATTGATTCACTTTGCTGAGGATTTTCGTGAAAAACAATCAGTTACTATATGAAATGGAACAATCAATTCTATTCATCATCTCATCATAACACTCATATAAATTGGAAATCACATGAATTTGTTGCTTTGATACTCCTATGGCCTCTTGCAGAGCATTTGATTTCAGTGCAGTGCAGTACATACGAAAGTTTGCTGAGGTCACAATTCTTATTTATGATTGGTCATCAACGTTATTTTTCAGTAATAAAAATAACAATTATCCCATTTTAGTTTTAACTGAATGCTGTTACTTTGAACTATAGTTCGCTGAAGTTAGAAAATTTTTCTTTCATCGATATTTTTATCAAAACTTCATATTTATGATCGTTCATCAACGTTATTTACAGTTAAAGTTTAGCACTATTACAGAAATTATGGATCAGTTATACAAAATGATCCAAATTTTAATAGAAGTTTAAACAAAATGATCCAAATTTTGATAGAAGTTCAAAGGCAAGACGAAGTGTCGCAATGTCTCGCTATCGATTATTACTTGCCAAATGAAAAATGAAAAGGCAAATGATGTTAGATGACTTCTTAGCAAAAAACAAAAAGTGTCAAATGAGGAAGAACCTTCCTCATCCAAACAAATTATTTACTCGAATATTTTTGATTTTCATGAATAATTTATGAATACAAAATCGATATTAGCAATAAAAATATTTTTGATTTTCACGAATGATTTATGAATACAAATCAATATTAGCAATAATTTTTTCGTGAATGATTTATGAATACAAATCGATATTAGCAATAAAAACCTATAATTAATGTAATACAATAGTAATAATATATGTTACAAAATAAAAAAATGGTATGTATATTTTTTATTCACTGCCCTGTTTCATCTGTCCCATTATATACATGTTAATATGACCTCATTTAATGCTGTTTCATTTAGCACTTCTTTTTTGGAGCATATCCCCTGCATTAAATGGGGTCTTACTATATTTAAGTTGTGATTAATTTGCATGTCACATACATATAAATTATCTTGCCTCCAAACAATATCTGTCTAATTTAATCCATTGATCTAGGATATGGAATCAATTCTGGAGCCTCTGTTTGGAAAGGCAAGCTATATCCATTGATTTATAGTGAAGAATGAGCCAACTACATGGAAACATATTACATTTCATCCTGGAGGATTTGGAATTAGTTCTAGATCATATATCTCCAGAAATTTTCAAGAGAATCTGAGTTTGGCTTATTGAAATCCATTCATCACTTCAACTTTATTTCACATATATGCAGCCTGTCATTAATCAACTCTGTTTAGTTATCTCTGATAGGAAAGCAACATAAAACAAGACAAAGAGTTCTCAGCAGCTGCTTTTTTATAGACAAAAAGGCATAGACAAAAGTTGCTGACAAAACAATGAAATGCATCTGGAGGAAAGTTTCTCTTTTTTCTTCACTGATATTCAGGGCTCAAATGCCAGTTCAAAAGTTGATTCTGTTGCCTAGGTAATAAAGAAACCAAGTGTTATAGTAACAAACTTGATTTGGAAGTTAATTCTGATGATAAAATAATAAAATAGAATAAGTACAATTAATATTTAATTTTATTGTAATATTTTTGGCTTCCTTTAGCTGTCCTCAGCAATAAAACAGTACAGATATAAATATCATTACAAAATTAAAGGAAGTTTTGTAATACAGGTACTCATCACTTAACAACCAAGTTTTGTTCCCATGACTTGGTTATAGAAAATTGGTCAGTAAGTTTACTAAGTTCTCATGGTTGTAAAGATATTTATATCTTAATTATGCACAAAGTATTTTCCTTCATCAGATTTTTGGAACTATGAGATGGGGAATTACATGCAATAGAAGCTGTAAATAACATATATGGATGAAAACCAAATTTTCTGTTAAAAATAAAGTTGTAAGCTCAGACATAATTTCAAGCAGTCATTTAACAGGTTTGTTGTTAAGTGAGGAGTACCTGTATCATATATGTCTGTACTGATTTACTGCTGAGAAGACTAGAGATAGCCAAAAACGTTACAATAATTAAAATATTTATTATGATTATTCTTAACTGTTAATAAAATGCCATTTTATTATCAAAAACTGCTTATTCATCTCTTTGAATTGAAGAATAAGTAGTTTTTCTCTCTTATTCTTTTCTGATTCTGAAAATGTTTATGAGATATCATCTTGTACTCCCATGATGAATAGGTCAAATTCAACTATCAATGTTGAAATTCAGAAGCAAAGCATGATTGAAAGAATTTATTTAACCTGAACTTGCAGATCATATTGTGACAATTTAAAAACTGAATGGACTTTGATGCACTGATTATATGTACATTCTGTTTTTTTCAAACATGGAATGTATATATAATCTCACAATATTAAAATATAATATAAATATTTTACATGAAATTAAGCAACTTTCTAAAACATATAAGTAATAAATCAAAATAATTCTCATTTAGTAAAAGTCTTCATTCTTTATAATTAGAGCAATCCAAACCCTTCCACACATCAAAGCCCCATACCACCTATCTAGAAGTAATATAGTAATGAAAAGCTATTAAAATTAACACAAGAAAATAGCTTATACTAGAAGCTTGAAGCTTGTTTTTGGAAAACTCTTAGAAATGGGAAGGATAAATAAGAAGAAAGATCTCAGAACAGATATCTATCAAATACTTCTTTATACTCACAATTCCAAATAAAAATAATATTTTATAGATGTGACAAAGAAAAATTTGAAAGAAAAGTTACAAGAGCACCAAAATAATATAAAAGTAGTTAATCTCAATACCATGTTAGCAAGAAAAAATTACAATAATAACATTGAGATTAATTAATTTCTAAAACTAAGTAATTTCTAAGTTCTAAAAGTGTCAGAAATACAGAAAAAAGAAATTCTGAAAGAAGTAATAAACATTTCAAAAAGGAAATCAATGTGAAATATAATTAATGACAGGCCTCCAGAAGAATTCTCAGCTGCATAGCTTTATGCAATGAATAACCAACAATAAGTAATATCCTAAACATTGTGAAACAGAAATCATTGTGGCATCATTGCTGTCAAAAACATTACTAGTCTGTGACATCATTGTGATATAAAAATGAATGAAGTCATAAAAGTTCCAACATATTATATAACAATGGATGACATCACAAAACATCACCATTGCATGGCCGGATTTACCTATAGGCTGATTAGGCTGCATCCTAGGGCCCCACGATTCTAGGGGGTCCCAAAACTATCGATCAGTTTTCAACTTTTATAAACTTTTAATAAGAAAAAATGGATTTTTATTAAAGTGCTAGATAGAAAGTAAAATTTTAAAGATTCCTTATGTTATAAGGAGTCTTTACAATTAAACGTAGCTGATTTGAATTTTTAGAGGCCCCAAAGCCTTGCTCATCCTAGGGCCTCCAAAAATGCAAATCTGGCTCTACCATTGTATGATGTTATTATGACACAACAATATGTAGCATCACAAAAGTTTTGCTATACAATGCAATGATGGATGATGATAGGAATTGCAACCAGTGTGTGATATCATTGTGCAATAGGGGTCAATCATTGTAGCAATGAGGTGTATCAGTCTTTTTTTGTGATGTCAGATGTAACAATGTATGATATCACAAATCATCTATGTGTCGTTTTCTTAAGTCAAAAGTCTTACAGGTGTGGATATATTGCCACAATTAAACAAATCTTTCTACCTGATTTGAGCTGTTGTATTTGCATTTATATTGTAAAGAGAAGTTAAATAGCAAGTAAATTGTTGTTGTTGTTGTTGTTGTTGTTAGTAAGTGTTTTTTGGTGCATCAGCTACAGAGCTATAGTGCACCAGGAAGTGATAAACATTTTTATGTCAAGGTTCGGGGCCAGTTCCAACCATGGGGTGTCCCCGGACCTGTGGGGGGCCAGATGGTGAAGGATGGGGATTGCCGGGCCAGGCCCAGCACCCCAAAAAACCCAGGACCAAATCCAGGATGCGAACCCAGGTCCTCCTGCATGGTATGCTGACAGCATTACGATTCGGCCATCCGGCCACCAAATCACTATGTGACCATTATGACATAGCAATAATTGTAGATTGTAGGAAAGGGGGCTTTGCATAGTCCTAGCAATAAGTTTTGATTTTTTAAATTTTAAATTTTCATTTAAATTTTATTACATATTTTTATTGAGATTTAGAAATGAAGAAATGAAAGATTTTAATACTTCTTAAATGTTTTCTGCCAAACAAAGTAAAGTTAACACATTGCTCTCTATTTAGTTTATTCTTTGAATTGCATTGTGATGATTCAATGCTATAAATCTGATGTATTGTCATTTTTATTTCAATAATCAACTGGATTTGGAAAATTTTTATTTAAATTATAAGAAAAATTATTTATTTATTTCAATAAAAATCATATTGTTCTAATACTTATTTATCACAGGAGTCTACTTATATATGGAATTCAGATATTCTGATTTTTAAACTCTGAAATAGGGAATTGGATTATACACTTGTGTATATGATATATTTATAAGTTTTCATGGTTTTAATATTAAACTCTCATTGATTTTCTAAATTACTTATAAAGAAAGAAAGAGAAACTACAGTAGAAAAATGTCAAAAATCTCATAGTATTAATATTTTATAACAGTTAAACTAAAATATTCTAAATGGTAAACACAGTAATCGTAACTGCAGAATTGGTTGCTGAAATTTCTGAATTTTATAAAAAGCCAGAGTCTAGAGAATATCAGATTTTTAAGAAGTTAATAACAATAATAATTATCTATTAGTGAAAATAAAATTTCAATGAAAAAATTATATATACAAAATGGTGTAAATGTCAAAATCAGAATATTGTCTCTATTTTTGAATAATATATTGATCATAAAAATTTTGTAAAAAAACCAAATCAAATTTAATTAAAAAAGTCAGACTCGATCCATCAAGACACCATGGAATGACATGGAGAGAAAGCCAGATGAGAAACAAGTTCATATTGCTTTCTCTCTAGTTGCACTTCTAACAGAGAGTAATCTACATTTTTACTGAATGTTTAATCATCTAACCAACTTTCCCTTATCCAACAATCTTTTACAAAACTATATAATTGAAAATCAGCTCTAATTTGGTATCAACTTTATTAAAAAGTTTTTAATGTATATCATAATTCAATTATACTGATTTCATTTTACATCAGGTATATTTAATTCAACTTTTTTAAGACACAGTTTTATTGTATTTTTTGTTTATTAGAAAATTGGAAAAATTTATGAAATTTTCCATCTTTTGTTCATAATAATACTAAAATATTAACTATAACATAGATATACAAAATGTTTCCACCAAGACTAGTGCTGACTAAACAATGCCAAATTTCACATTAACTTTTTTTTTAATCAACCAGCATTTCCTATAACTTATAATGAATCGGGGCAAGATGGTAATCAGAAGTAGTAGCTTATTTTTCTCTAGTTCATTAGTATTTAAACAGGTGGTGATAGAAGGTGGTTTATTATAATCTCCTATAAGCCCACCAAAAATATAGATGATGACTATTATCAGATTATCAATTAATTGCATTGAAAACTGAAAAGTTCGCAATGAATGTTGAAATTTTCATCAAAAATTATACAGGTAGGCCTCGATTAGTGCGAGTTCGAATAATGCAATATTCAATTAGTGCGACTTATAAAAATGATACCGTTTTTCACTTACCAGTTAGTGCGAGCAAATATTCGATTAATGCGAGTTGTAAGCATAGACCAGTCTTTATATTGAAAAACTTCTTACTTTAGAATTAAATAAAAGCAAACAATAAGCCAAATAAGTAAGATAAATTGTTTGTTCAAAAACGTTTTCGACTATCCACATAGCCTCAAAGGCCTCATAGGCTACGTAGATACCCAAAAACGTTTTTGAATAAACAATTTATCTTACTTATTTGGCTTATTGTTTGCTTTTATTTAGACCAGTTTTACTAATGAAAGGTCCGTCCCCTTTTATGATGCCAATTAACAAATTACCGTTAATTTTCGGTTAGTAAAACCGGACAAGGAGCAGTCCAAGAACAGTCAGTTGGCTTTGAAGAAAACGTTTTTGAATAAACAATTTATCTTACTTATTTGGCTTATTGTTTGCTTTTATTTAGACCAGTTTTACTAATGAAAGGTCCGTCCCCTTTTATGATGCCAATTAACAAATTAATGTTAATTTTCGGTTAGTAAAACCGGACAAGGAGCAGTCCAAGAACAGTCACTTGGCTTTGAAGGGGTGAAACACCAGAAAGATGGGGTTTTTTGTCGTTAGCTATTTAATATTACTATTAATCAGTTTTGTTATTGTAAAGATTTTTGATTGATTAAAAGTTGATTTTTATTTTGGTTTCGATTTGGAGGTTGATTTGATGATGGTATGAGATGCAATTCCTGGTAAGTTATTAATTTAAGATGATGAACAATGATGTAAAATATGAAAATAAATATTTCTTAAACAGTTAGTATTGTGGTTATTCATCATGAGGTTGGCTAATGGCTGGAATCTCACAAAGCAAAAACCAATTACCATATTTTGCATATAGTTAATACTTCGAATAGTGTGAGAAATTCGTGGGACCTATTATTTGCTCTTATCGAGGCCTACCTGTACAGTCATTATTTGAAGTATTATTATTAATCGTAATAATATCAGCATAGTGAAAATTAATATATTTAATGTGCAGTGGATACTTTAAAGAATACTTTGCTTTCAATATTGTTCTAATTTAGCTATTTTAAGTCACGTGATTAAAAGTTGTTTTTTCACTCTGATCAATGGGGAAAGATGGCAATTTTTTCTCCAGGAGTAGATGCTGAATTTAAATTTTGGTATTTATAATTTGTTTTCATAAATTAAATGATAAAAATATATATTAGGATACAAACAGAGGTCTTTGGTTTGAAGAAAGTTTAAAACTTGCAGTATAACATATAAACAGAGGAGGCATGAATTGCTTTAATGCTTCACAATATATAGTAGGCCTATACCTACCTTATAGAACATTACAAAGGAGATTATAGAAAAATGATGATGAAAAATATGGCATGGAACCACACAGTAAATAATTCATTATATGTTTAATACTAATTGTATATGAAAAAAGTTAGAAAAGACTATTAAATCCATTTTCGTAAGTGTTTGAGATAGCTTATTTTATATGGACAAATGGACAATTCCTACATTTTTCTTAATTAAAAGAATTACTCTATATTAAGGCTGTCCAATTATAATGAACCCGAGGGCCATAGCCATGTTTACTAGAGATATGGAGGGCCGCAGTTACAAAAAAGGGGGAGGGGCTTTGATATTTGATACACTATTAAAACGGAACGCATAAATATAATGCTTTTTGGAAACCAATTTTATTTCCTGATTAACAAGCAATCTGAGGGCCATAGCTGTGTTTACTAGAGATATGGAGGGCTGCAGTTACAAAAAAGAGGGGGGTTTTGGTATTTGATATGCTATTGTCTCAACAAACGGAATGCAAAAATATAATGCTTTTTGGAAACAAATTTTATTTTCAAATTAACAAACCTTACAAAATTATATTTACCAGATTGCATTCAATAAGCATGTTACATGTTAAAAAAAGTTATAAAATATAAACAGTTGAAAATTAAAAAAATATGTATGTGCCTTATTTGATGTGATAAATGAGGGCAGGCAGCAACATTTACAAGGGCTGGATATTTGCATCGATTCCTGTTTTGTTATCCACAGAATATGTAAAAGAAGAATCTCCAAGGCAGGTTCCGAAACAGGCAGCAGAATTTACAAGGACTGGGATATTTACATCCATTCCTGTTGTAGCTAGCCACAGATGTAAAAGAGAAAAATCTCCAAGGCAGGTTTTGAATAGATTCTTAACTACTGTATCTTCATGTTAGAAAATGCACTTTCACACCAAAAGTTAGGAAAAAGTTTGTTAAACCAAGCAGTTAACCCATGTGATTTGTTATGAAAAAGTCATTTTCCCATTGCTACTAATGTACTCGATTTTCATTTTCTATTTTACATTTTTTCTCAGTCATTTCAAAATGCAACGAACTCATAGTAAAATAAAAATAAAATAAAATTATAGTAAACAGTAAAATAAAATTAAAACACAATCTCACAACAACAGTCACACAATCACTGAAATGTGTGTGTTAGAAACCAAAAAATAACTATTATACAGTCACACTTTAAATTAGAAACCAAAAAATAACTAAAATACGGTCACAATTCAAAACTTTAAACCGGAAATGCTAAAACTAAAATTGACGTGATTGAGTCTTATAAAAATGTGATGTCAATTGATAGTCCACACTTTAAATTGAAATAGCTAAAACTAAAATTGACGTGATTGAGTCTTATAAAAATGTGATGTCAACTGATAGTTTTTGATCATTAAATAATTACTAATAATTAAAAAAAATTAATTAATTGAGTTAATATAATTCAATTTTAGGATTCTTTTTATTAATCTCTCAAAAAAAGTAATAAATAAGAGTGAAAAAGTATTAAAAAATAATACTATGTTACAAATTGTGAAAGCCTCGCAGGCCGCACAAAATGGCTTGGCGGGCCGCATGCGGCCAGGGGGCCGCCTTTTGGACAGCGCTGCTCTATATTTAATTCTTGATTTTCACGACATGGAGCCATATTAAAGGTACCAAAGAGTCGCATGTGGTTCACCAGTCGCAACTTGGCCACCATAGGTATATATGATATCCAATTAGCTGATTTTATTTAATTCTTGTAATTTTATAGAATTTAATAATTTAGTCTATTTTATTTAATTCTTCTAATTTTATAGAATTTAATAATTTATTCTATTAAAACATACATGGTATAGTGAACAAGAAGTTTACTGGATGAGTAAAGAGTTCATTTTTGCTATTTATTAAAGTGAATATCATCTAAAGCGCAGTGGCATCTTACACCAAATATTCGAGATAAGATGACTAATTGTAACTTTTTTTGAAAATTATAAATCATGACCGATTGTTATTTCAAAGTTTTTGATTGAGTCATATATGCAAAACACTTAGTTTAAGTACAAAAAATATGAAATAAAAATATTCAAATTTAATATGAGTTTTAAAGTTAGAAAGAAAAAGTTGATCAACTTCCCCTGATTTACTCTATGAGTCTGTAATCAATCTGTTGTTTTTTCTAACTTTGATTTTCTAAAATAGAATAATTAATATTTTATTTCAATATATTTGTTTTATTTGTTGAATAAAATAAAAGTGATAAATAAATTTTTAAATACACAAAGTTTTTAGGGCTGGGAAAGTGAGTCCTCCAAAGTGAGTGAGTACATTTAACTGCATAGTTGTATGTAATCAGATATTAAGTTGAGGGAATGTGAACGTGATCTTTATAAGAGAGTAGATCTTTGAATCACTTAGTATAAAAAAGTAGTTCACATAGTAAAAAAGGTTGAATACCCCTTCCATATCTAAATATCTAAACAAAGATTTGTTTGTTTAGATATGGAATCCAGGGATGACCCATATTGGGTATATCTCACTAAGGGAATATTTTTGTTAACATTTGGAATGATGTCAGTATAGGGACACATCTGACCTCTTTCCCCCTACTCAGACACAAAACATTGTGATTTTTATTGCAGCAGGAGTGTTATTAACTAAATAAATGTGGTCAGTTTGGGTCTTCTTTATTATAAATTGTTTGAATGATAATATATTAACGGAATTGTTTAAATTTGTATATATACAATATCAAATTATATAATTAAAAACAAAAAATTAAGTAATAAATATAACAGAACAGACACTTTATTTGAGAAAGAAGACTTGTTGGAATTAAAAAGAATTTTATCAAAATGGATGAGAAACATCAAAATAAATATATGCCACTTTAAAAATGTAGATACATATTGGTTAAATGTTGCAGAAGTTGTGATTTTACATCATGTCACCAGTTCAGGATAAACTATGTTGGATGAAAGATGTGGTTCCAAGTGATTGGATTAATTTCTGATTGTCCCCATCTACAAAAAAAGGGCAAGAGAGTTAGATGAAAGATTTATAGGTGAGATAAGTTTGCTGAATGGGGCTGGCAAGGTATTTGATAAGTTTATTATTGAAACATTGAAATAAGATAACTGATGAGAGAGTATGGGATATGAAATGCAGTTTAAGAAGAGGAAGAGGGTTTACAGACCAGATTTTCTCAATGTATACATTTGTAAAGAAGTATCTTCATGTGAGGAAGGTATTCAATGCTTTTATAGATCTTGAAAAAGTGTATTACAGAATGATAAAGAATAATCTGTGGAAAGTGCTGAGGGAATATGATGTGACTGAACAGCTGCTTGGAACAGTAAGAGTAATGTATGCTAACCGGTATGCAAGTATTAAATGAAGGCATATCACAGTGGTATTAAATGAAGGTGAGGAAGGGATGAGATAAGGATATATGATGTCCATGTTTCTGTTTACCGTACACTTGGTTGCATTTATGAAAGAAACTGCTCAAAGTGAATTAGGTGTGTAAAGATGAGTGGTGAGTGTGCTGCCTACTGTATGTTTGATGACACTATTCTCCTTTCTGAGATTAAGCAAAGTTTGAGATGTTTGTTGCACAATTGAATGAAGAATGTCAGAGGAAATAGATGAGAATAAATAAAAAGAAGATGAAAGTTCTTATTTGTATTTGAGAGGGATAGGGAATGTACAAGATATGAAATTGAACTGAATAGAGTGAACCTGAAGCAGGTAAATGAGTTGTATGTTTGGGAAATATGTCTGAGAGGGAGGGCCACATTGATGGTAAGATTATAAGAAGAGCAAATGCTGGATTGAAAGCTGTGGCTGTGCTTGAAAGATATGCTAGAAATGAGATACTGCCAAAGAATGCTAGGATGACTATATATCAAAGTGTGATGGTTCCAACATTGATGTATGGAAGTAAGATTTGCATATGGAATGAAAGGCCATAGAAAACATTTGAGTTCAGTAGAGATGAGATAATTAAAATAAAACAGCACAAATTCAAGTGAAAGACAGATATATTTATTTCCTAAAGATCTTTCAACTTAAAAAAGCCATCTTCAGTAGGAACAAGTAAAAGCATTTACCTGTTCCAAGTGAAGATGGCTGTTTTTAAGTTAAAAGATCTTCAGGAAATAAATATATCTGTCTTTCACTTGAACTGTTTTATTTTAATTATCTTATAAGAAGTGGAAAGTATTTTGAACTTTATTTGAAGTAAAAGAGATGAGATATTTGAGAGAAGTTTCTGGAGTGATGCAATATGATTGTGTCTCAAATAACTAAATATGAAAGCAGTGTAGAGTGAAAAGGAATATGATAGATGTAGTATATAAGTCAACATTGAGATAATTTGGCCATGTGGAGTAAATGAATGAAGAAGAAGTAATAAAGCAAACATAGGTTGGAAGGCCAAGGAAAGCATGGAGAGAATGAATGGATGATTATCTGTGAATACATGGGTTTCAGAGTTTGTATAAGAGGTGCATGTGTATAAAGAAAAGAACAATTGTAGAGGAAACTGATATAGTATGTAGAAATAGAGATGTATAATTCCATCTAATTAGTAATATGTGAGTGATTTTTCCTCTTTTTTTCTTTGAATACTATCTATCATGTAACATGGATATGGGCATGATGCTATTGTTGTCAGCTTAATCATGGCATATGTCCATTCAATCATAGTATGATGTTGATGTTGTTATTATCAGCTCAATTATGATATTTCTATGCCAAAGACAAATACATTTTACACACCACAAAAAATGAAGCAAACATATTTTTATGTTACAAAAGATGGAATAAATATATTTTTTTATGTCCACAAAAAAATAGGGCAATTGCAATTTTACACCTAAATAAAGGGAAAACACACTTTTATGTCCTTAAAAAATTTTTGTCAAATTGAAAATCTTGTTTTGCATCTAGGAGAGTGCCCTACTCAGTGCTGGATTAACCCTATATGCAAAATAAGCACATACTTAGGGCATCAAGGAAAGGGAGGGCACCGCAGAAATTTTTCATAGCCGAATTTATTATTTAAATTATTAAATTAATTAAATTTATAGCCATTTTCAAAATTTAATGAAAAATGAATAACTTCTGTTTATAAAGTATTCTCTCTTGTGTCATCATGTTTATCCTGCAAAATAAAGTACACTGTGCTCGCAGATTGGAAGCTATACAAATTTTGAACAAATCTAGACACATTTGAAACAGCCCAAGTGATAGGTACTAGCTCATAAGAAGTTCTAAATTTAGTTGCCAACTGTCACTGGTGTTAATTGCATGTGCATTTATAACCTCATTCTTCCTTTCAAAGTCTCAAAGCTTCAAAGTTGCTTAATGACTATTCCAATAGCACATTCAGCTCTGGCTGTTTAATCTATTAAAATGTAAGTACGTTTTAAAAAATTTGAATTACAGGTGTAAGGGCACCAAAATTAGTTAATGCTTAGGGCATCTAAGGGTCTTAATCCAGCCCTGGCCCTACTCATCTCATTTCTATTATGATGCTACATGTCCCCACTGTACGTTTATGCTGGCAGTGCAATCCATTATATTTATTCATAGCACAGATCATTATTGTATTAATTTGATTATTAAAAAATATAGGGATGTGTATGATTTCATAAATTGATATTTTCATTTATATTGATATATTGGACACTACAGAAATAGGATCAAATACAGTAAGACCCCACTTAACGCTGATCCGTTTAACATTGTTTCAACATAACATGGTTTTTCCTGAATTCCATATTTTTTATTGATTCATTTTGGCGCAGTTTTCCAAATCCCTATACTCAGAGAAATCCCAAATCACACCAATTTCTTGCTTTGATACTCCTATGCCGTCTTGCAGTGTGTTTGTATCAATGCAGGCAGTAGATATGAAAGTCTGCTGCAGAACTTGCAACGGATTTATTCATATTTATGATCGTTCATCAACGTTATTTACAGTTAAAGTTTAGACTATTACGGAAATTATGAATCAGTTTATACAAAATGATCCAAATTTTCATAAAAAAGTTCAAAGGCAAGAAGAAGTGTCATGGATGCGATATCTTGTTATTGACAATTGCTTGCTGAACGAAAGAGAAAAATGCAAACAAAGTTCTAAGTACTTTTTAAAAAAGAAAATTCTGTACTATACTATAGCAAAGCTAAATAATACTATATACTGTAGTCGATAGCAAAGTTCTTTAAAAATTGGTGAGATATTTAAAACAGAAACATTTTTCCACAATTGGGCCAAAGTCACCTCAGTTTATGGTACCAATGTCATACTTTCCCATACATTCTTCATCCTGTTGTTTTCTTCTAAGTTTTGTATTGAAGTCACCCATGATGATTATGAAGTGTGCTGCAGGGGTGTCCAACCTTTTTGCTTCCTTGGGCCACATTTGAAGAAAAAAATTGTCTCGGGCTGCACATAAAATATAGTAATTCTAATAAAGTTGTTAAGCAAAAAAGTTAGTAAATAATGTACAATATATGATATCCATCATGACAAATAAGCAAATATGTTGTAGCATAATAATCTTTGACTGCTTTTCATTCAGAAATTTTTTGAAAATTGTTGAGCTGGTCAAAAAGTTTTAATCACTGAAATAAGAAATATTTTAGAAAATGGAAATAGGAAATGTAAATAGGTATTTAAATAATAATAACTTTATTAAGTACATAAAAATCTCAATGTTTTTTTAAAACATTGAAGTTTATGATTTTATGTTGGGCTGTAGGTCGGACAGTCCTGATATAGAGCTTCTATGTCTTCATCACTACTGGTTGTCGGCACATACACTTGTATTATTTTCAGTTGGTATCTCTTAGAAAAGAAGAATTCTGTATTGGAATAACAGAGAGATGTTTGAATGAAAGATTAGAGGAATATAAATATAATAGATTTAGCACACGTGAGAACTGCTCTTTCAAAAAGATTTTATGAATATAATATCGAGATAAATTGGCATGAAAATGAAAATCATTAGGCAAACAGCACAAGATGTGGATAGATTTGTTGCTGAAGCTCTAGAAATTATAAAAAGAAAAGATTTTAGTAACATTACTAATAATAAGCTGCCTGAAAACATGTCTAATGATTGGCTATATGCCATAAATAGAATATAACCACTATTTATAAATTTTTATGATCCATTATTCTATATTTTATAATATGTAATATAGTATAATTTTTATACATTTACTAATATTATATTTCTACATAATGCGTCATCATTTTATATATTAAGTTTGTAAATATTTATTTTAAATTAATCAAGCAACAGTATATTGAAAATACCACAAATTCAAGCACTTTACACAGTTGGTTGATAAATTTTTTATTCAGAATACTTTCGATTAGTTTAATAACCATCTTCAACAAAAAATACAAGAATCTTGTATTTTTCATTGAAGATTGTTATTAAACTAACTGAAAATACTCCAAATATAGATTTTTATGCAACCAATTGTGTAAATGCTTGAATTTGTAATATTTTAAGTAGTTTAGGATAAATGCAGTAATCAAAACAGAATATATTGAATTTCATTTTAGAATTTACAACAAATTCTACAGATTTATATGGTACTGAAGTTGGATGTATCCGAATGTACTTCACCTATTAAAGTGTTTATTTTTTAAAATACTGCTTTTTTATGCTTTGGTAATAGACTGTTGAATATATAATGTTTCCAGGAAAGCAAGTCAAATGTAAATTAGGGAGCTTCATTAGGTTTAATGTTTTATTAATTATTATTTTTCTTAAAAAATATTCAAAAATTTAATTTTTATTTTATTTATATTTTTTATCTAGTACAACACTGAAGAATCGCATTTTAGCTATGGATGCTGTATCCTTAATTAATACAATTGGAATATTAAAATATCAATATTCAGTAATTTTGAAAATATATTGATTGTTCAGATATAAATCATGAAAATATCTTTTAAATTAAAATTTATAACTATTTTCTCATTAAAATAATTTATTAATTGATTGCAAAATTTATTTAATTAATCTTAACATGAAAATAAACTTTAATTATAATTTGAGTTATTTATTATAAGTATTCTTATTATAAATTTAATAAATAATTAGCAGTTCACAAATACTTAAGTAAGATTGTATGTATTTGTGAATTACTTATTATTTAGTAATAAATAATTTGTTAAATTTGAATTTTATTTAGATGATTGAATAAATTTTGTATAATCAGACCAAATTGTTGTTATTATGTAAAGTAACATATACAAAGTTTGGTTAAAAATAATAAATAAAATATGACTAAACATGTGATGATAAATTAAGTATAAATATTACAGTAATAGGACTGTAGATATTTATCATGGCAGAAGGTATTCAGTTAAATAAGTGATACTGTACAATGATATAAATTTATACTACTGTATAATACATCATTCATTTAATTAAATATTATAATTTATTTAGACTAAGTTTATCTAATATTGTGTATACATGTTCAATAATATGAGTGAATAAGTGAGTAATAGAAATTTCCAGGCTTAATTACTCCATTTTATAATCTTTAAATTTGGCATAAATGATAGTTTTTAGATTGAATCCAAAAAATAATCCAAAAAATTTAATGACCCTAAAAAAGGAAAATTTAAAAAAAATCCTTTTTGTTTATCAATAAAAAAGTGGATTATATTTAAACAATTCTGTCTTTTAAAATTATACTTATTATTACTAGATATATTTTAATAATTAAATATTAATATTTTATTTCTTTTATTAAAAATACTTAAAAAAGAATAAGATACTATTTAATTTAAAAGCTTAATGCTTTAATTTAGTAATCATTTTATGGTTAATGACATATTTGTCAATCAAAGCTAATGTTGATATCTTTACAGATTAAATACAGATTAAGTCGTACTACTCTACACGGCTTACTTATAATATAAATATCCAAAAATAGAACAAATGAGCAGGCCTAATAACTTAAAAACTTTATTAATGAGAAACGTTTTCGGCTCCTATTAGCCCTCATCAGCTCAAATTACAAACAGTTTTATTCTAGAACATAGAACTCAGACAAAATGTTTATTATGTTCAAAAATTAAAATTATTAAACATAAAAAACAAGCTAAATATAAATAATTTTAAACTAACCTAGATACATTTTTTTACAAAAATGTAATTTGTAAAAAACTCAATATTAATAAACAAAGTTCATTAACAAGTATTTCTCCTGTTCTAGGATCCACCACATTTTAAAGCAAATTTCCAGGCTTGCAAGAGTTCCAAAGACTGCCTTTCATTAATTACGTTCCCATTTTTGCTGCCTTCAAAGATCGCTAATTTCTCTGCCATTTTGAGTTCTTTCAAGTTATTCACTTTTCTTACTACTTTGGCATCATTCCAATCTACTTCAATGTTGTATTCATACGCCCTCCTAGCTAGCGCAGTTGTTAATTTCCTTTTTTTTACATCATCAACATGTTCTTTTAGTCTTTGTCTCAAGTTGATATCTTTTCCCATAAATGATCTGTAGTTTCTATTTAAACAGTCTTTTCTAAGATTAATCCTTAATTTTTGATAACTGTTTGAGTTTTTATTAGTATTCATCAGATTGGAAATAAATGGTTATCCTTAATTTTTGATAACTGTTTGAGTTTTTATTAGTATTCATCAGATTGGAAATAAAACCATTTATTTCCAATCTGATGGTTAACTTCTAAATTAGTTTATGGAACTTTTTTAGTTTTTGAATGTATCTCATATTACATTCTATAGTAACTTTATCTCAAATTACAAAGTTTTAAATTACAAACTAATATGGTGAAACCTAATCCTAGCATAAATTGTGGGTTACTTGTAATTTAGAATCTAGTATGTCCACAATACTTTTAT
Organism: Olivierus martensii; assembly: GCA_000484575.1. Taxonomy (NCBI): domain Eukaryota; kingdom Metazoa; phylum Arthropoda; class Arachnida; order Scorpiones; family Buthidae; genus Olivierus; species Olivierus martensii. Next base: position 3,045 of record AYEL01029557.1, on the reverse strand, counting down.
TAACAGGAACTATATAAGCACTATTAGCAAGGTATTAAAAGTTTTTATTGGCATATAACGTTTTCGGACAAAAATCAGTCCCTCATCAGTATGCCTGTTTTTAGCAAAGATTACAAACGTATTATAGAAAATCAAACGTTAATACAGAACCTTATTTTTTTTTTTTTCTGTATTAACGTTCGATTTTCTATAATACGTTTGTAATCTTTGCTAAAAACAGGCATACTGATGAGGGACTGATTTTTGTCCGAAAACGTTATATGCCAATAAAAACTTTTAATACCTTGCTAATAGTGCTTATATAGTTCCTGTTTATATGATAGCAAGTGGTAGTGTATATTCTACATTTATTAACAAAAAATAAACAGAAAAAATTATCTTTTTTAAATTTAAAAATATAATAGATAAATTTTTAATTATTTAATTAAGAAAATTTCTTTAAATATAAGTATTCCAGACATAAGGAACTTATAAATCATTATTTACTTTATTATTCTGGGAGCACAAAAAAATTATCAAAACATAAGTATGTTTCTTAATAATTGTGACTGCTTAATCTTGTATGTATATATTTTATTTAATTAATATTATTTGCAGGCATTTTAGTAAAACTGATTTTGATATTATACGAGAAAATCATCAGTTCTTGTGGGATCCAAATGATGATGCAGATTCATGGTAAAAATGTATTTTGCCTTAGTATGAAGATGTATAAAATGTTTTTGTTTTTCAATGCAAAATTTATTCATATTTTACATAATTTATATTTAAAGATCTTCAGGAAAATACAAGTAGTCTTTGACTTACAAACATGCCTACTTACAATGGTGATGTCATCAATAAATTGTGATTGGTCAGTGCACTTGATAAAGGGCTCAAGTTCCTGATCAATGGTCTGATATCTAAAAAGCATATTTTTTCTGTTTGGTTCTTTATTTTTGTGTTTAAGTTTATTACAGTAAAATGGAGTATAATAATAAATATAGATAGTGGGCAATCAATAAATTTTGGGCATTTCCAACTTACAATGGCAGGATTCAAATCAAAACCCATTGTAAATCAAGGACTACCTGTAATTTGATCTTCTAGAACTTTTTTCCATTAAGATAAAAATTTGCAAATATCAGTTCAAAAAACTCCTCATATTTAGGAGTAAAGAAAGCATTTAATTCCATTTCCAGCATATCTTTGTGTTGAAAGTGTCTATGCTGCTTGAAAGTTTCCATTATGAAAGTTATTAGTCCAATGGAAAAATGACTGATGAATATGAAGAACAGAATAAAATTTTTAAAACAAGATTGTAATGCTTTATCTAAATCAATTATATTATGTTAGATCATATATTATCCTAAAGGAAAAGAAATTCTTTTAAATGAATCAAAAAATTTTTTTGAACAGTACATCTTGAACCCACTACAGTAGAGCGTTGATTAACCGGAATGTCACTTATCCAAACATAATTTTCAGTTGTGATATGCAAACAGGTCTCTGCCAATATTCTCACCCTACAGTGTGTAGGATGGGAGAAATAAAGCTTCTGTTATGCGTGTTGACTGTATGTGGAAACAATTGACAATTAAACTACTGTATTTATATCTAATAATATATTTATAATAATAATAATAATAATAATAATTACAAAATAAATGAAGCAGAATAACTTATGTAAACAATAAAACATATGTACTTGAAATTTGTTTTGTATTTTTTACATTGCGTTTTTCCTTATTTTTCTATCGGATTGATTATCTGAACTACCCTTGGTCCCAATTAGTTTGGATAATTGACGCTCTACTGTACATTTGTTTTAAATTGAGATGGCAGTGATGATTGATTAGGAGAAAGAATGTTATAATGAACATTGCCACAAATTATTCATCAGACACACAACAAATTTTTTTTGATGGATACGAATTAAACTACTGTATTTATATCTAATAATATATTTATAATAATAATAATAATAATAATAATTACAAAATAAATGAAGCAGAATAACTTATGTAAACAATAAAACATATGTACTTGAAATTTGTTTTGTATTTTTTACATTGCGTTTTTCCTTATTTTTCTATCGGATTGATTATCTGAACTACCCTTGGTCCCAATTAGTTTGGATAATTGACGCTCTACTGTACATTTGTTTTAAATTGAGATGGCAGTGATGATTGATTAGGAGAAAGAATGTTATAATGAACAGTGCCACAAATTATTCATCAGACACACAACAAATTTTTTTTGATGGATATGAATTTTGGTAAACATGGTTTATTGGATGTCCATATAAAGATAAATTATGATACTGTACTACTAATATAGTCTTGTAATTTACATTGTATTCCAACAACCTGTTCATAAAGTCCATTTTGCTGTGATATGAAAGCTGTCGTGAACAGATAATTTAATGCTGAAGTTTCTTATTAGCAATCAAGTTACATAATCATTTATCAGGCTCCACACTTTCCTAGATTATGCTAAATGCTAACAAATGCTTTTGGCATTACTAGTGATGTTTTTCAAGAAGCTTTAAATAGTTTGACTTGAATCAGATTCTATAATAGTTGAATTAACCATCATCAATGATAATTAGCTTCACCTATACAATTTAACTTTAAAAATCTCATCTAATGAAAATTTTCTAAATCAATTTTGGATTATGTATTTTTTTACTATATTTTCTCTATGTATCTTAGAGTTTTTTTTATTGTATAATACATATTTTAAACTTTTCAAGTAAACACACGTAAATAATAGTAATTGAAAGTAATGAAAATATGTCTATTTGTGCCAATGATATACTTGCTTGATTAGTTGATTTTAGTCATCACATCTATTTTTAAATATATATCAATTCATATGCATCGTGTATTTTGTATCCATATAATTTTTGTTAAAATCCACAAATATTTGGACACTTGATATAAAATGTATATTACGTTAAATAATATATATAATAATTAACATTTTATAATGTTCTTAAAAGTATAACTATTTATTCTTTTATGTGGAAATTTTATTTGTAAATAATTCATAAAATTTTAATAT
>AYEL01029550.1:0-37480 GCA_000484575.1 Olivierus martensii | reverse complement strand
ACCCAAGCGCGCACTGCTTTCGCTTCAAGCGTTTGCCGAACGCGCCCAATGTTTTTGTGCATTTTTCCCATCCGAAACTAAATAAAAAACATTGTCGTAATGAATCATAATAGTATACATATACCATATTTCTATATTTAACAAAAACGTTTTAAAAATATAATGAATTAAGAAAACTGATACCATTCTGTAATAAAATAGTGATATTACATACAGTAGATCTAAATATCAGCATTTCCAAATTTGTAATTCGCGACTTTCCACCAGTGAATTCGTAATAATTTTAAAAAATTGAGAATTTTTGATTTTGTATTTGTTTTTATTTAAATAAAATTTATAGGAAAAATTTCAAAGAAAATATATTTAACTTTTTTAACATTCCTTCATTAAAAATAAATAATATTGTACAACATATATAAATTTATATTTAATATAAAATTGTTTACAGTATATTCATTTTTTATTAGAAATAGAACTATCGCATTTTAAGGTATGCAGATTCTTTTAAAATTAATATAAAGATTCATTAAGTCACTAAATTTTGAGAAACATCGTTCTAAATATTTTTTAAAACAACATTACAGTACTTGATTTCAGAATGCTGTAGTCTCACAAGTCAGATTGGAAAAAAACCATGAAAAAACTATTGATTCTATTTCTAATATGGTAACTGTGTTAGATTTTTATATAAATATTGCTAATTCCAACAAATATATTAATCTTCAATCCTTCGTCATTTGTTTTCATGTCTAATTTAATGTCATATGTTAGATGATAGCAATTTGTAAATGCAGCATTAGATATGAACCTGTTTGTTTTTAATTCAATTCCCATTAAATTTTTCAGGCCCGTCAAAGATGTGATTAATGGCATCATCTAATTTAATAATTTATTGATGATACCATCAATAAATTATTAAATTATCAGCAGTACTTAATATAAAGGTTTATAAATTCACAAGGCCTTAATATTATGATATTACTTTGCTAATTATTTAAAAATCTCATATTAAATTATAGGACTAATTAATGTTGATAAAACTCGTTTCTACGATTTTCTGCTTTATAGTAATGATTTTAAAGGAAATCCTAAATATCGAAATTGGACAATGGGATGATTTATTAAAAATTAAATCCAGATTAACGGAAAATAAACTTGAAAAATAAAGGCATCTAATTAAATAGAAAGATTACCAGAAAGATTAGTCATACAAAAAACTTACAATAAATTACAATATGCTGAAGGAATGTATAGTTGAAGATTGATTGATTTATTTGATGCATTTTCAAACAATGTTGTTGCATTATTGATTCCTTCGGTATGTTCTACGTTTCCAATCTGTAAATCTCTATAATAGCATTTCCATACTACATATGTATATTCCGATCCCCACAATGTATTTTTAGTGCCAATTTTTGATATCCAAAAATACAGCCATATATAAAAGACATGAAAATTTAATACTGTTTACTCATGATTTGATCTTATATCAATGAATCGTTTATTATAATTTATGACTTTTAAATTTATTGCTTATTTTATAACTTTTAAACCTTTTATTTTTTTATGATAATATTTTAAGTTTTATTATTTGCGTATTTCGGATCATGCGATTAATTTTTTTTTTTACCAAAGACGAGTACCATGCTATGGATTACACTTTTGGAAACGCTATTCTATAATAATCTTTAATTCTCAATTATTATAATTGACTTTAGATGTCAGCCATGATAAAAATATGAATAATAAATCATATAAATTTTGAAAGTATTCATTTTTATCAGTATAGTCGTGAGTAAGAAATTTGGAGATAACGTTTCTTTATAAGGAAAATATAACTTTTTATTATAGGAATATGATATTTTTATAGGAATATGATATAAAATTTCTTATTATTGGTGGGCCATAAATAGTCTTCATAATATATAAATAATTATAAATATAAGTCGGAAAGCAATGAAACAAATATAAGAACATGGCCAAGTAGAATTAGACCAATATTAAAAAGTCAAATTTGATCGTTTATATTTGTATAGTCTATATAATCAATTTTCAAATAAATACTATACAGCAGGGATGTTCAACCTTTTTTACTATGCGAGCTACTTTTCTATACTAAGTAATTCGGCGATCTACTCTCTTATATAGATAACGTTCTCCCAACTTGATATTTGATTACATACAACTGCTCACTCACTTCGGAGGACCCATTCTCCCAGCCCTAAAAATTATTTGTGCATTTGAAAATTTATTCATTACCATTCTCCCAGCCCTAAAAATTATTTGTGCATTTGAAAATTTATTCATTACTTTAATTATTTTAATTCAACAAATAAAACAAATATATTGAAATAAAATATTTATTTTTCTATTTTAGAAAACCAGAGTTAGAAAAAACAATAGATTGTTTACAAATTCATAAGTTACAGGAAATGCTGGTTGATTAAAAAAAAGTTATTATGAAATTTGGCATTGTTTGGAGCTCATAATATTTTCATAGGTTGATATGAAGAAGTGGCTAATCACAGACAATCATCCAAATGATCATTTGTAATTTTGTTTCTAGATTTTTTATGACATTCATATTTTAAAAAGCGGATTTTGACAAGTATATTGATCCGAAATACGACGGAACTTTTGGCGCAATATCAATTAATATTGGAAATTTTTCGTGTGTATACTTCCAAATGATAAGAAAATTACTGATTTTACAATTTTAACGAAAAATAAATAAACAATAGCAATACATTTAAAGAGAATTAAAAAATAATACAAAATAATGATAAATAAATTATTATATTTTCAGTTTTAATTAAATATGTAAAGAGGAATGAACTTGAAAGGAATAAACGAGATCGACCAAAAATCGCTCCGAGATCGACGGGTTGAACACTCCTGCTATACAGTATATATTTAAAAGTATATAAATTAAACTATTGTAAAAAGTTATTTTAATATATTAATATCCTCAAAAAATTATAAAACCTAATATGTTTAATATAAAATATGTGGTTTAAAATAGAATATAAAATTATATTTGAAAGGGAAATATAAAATGTAATGATTCACCGTTCTTGTACTTCTTAGTATCCTATAAGTGTCAAGAGACTATTTATAATAATAACAAAAAAGCATCTATTCAAATAAATATAAACCATAATTATCGAAATACAATAGGCCTTTAATAAAGCTTTGTCGCCACAAATTTAGGTTCATATTATGACGATTGTAAATCAACATGTTTTTCATTGGCAATTAGTTGTTTTTCCCCCTTTATGAAACTTCAACATGAATCTGTTCCTGTTATATCATATACTGACTGTTACTCCTATAATATGACATCATGGTTCATTAAACTGTGATAACGTTACTTATGATATTGATTCTGCTGATTAAAAAAAGGAAATGTCAATGATAATTATTGGGTTCATTTTTTAAAATTTGATTCGAAATACAAATTATATAAACAATTTCAGACCGAATATGAACTTAATAAAAGTTTAATAATTTTAAAATAGCAAAAAGTCTGAAAAATTAAAAAATTGGTTTTCTCCCAACTCCTCTGAATAGATCTCTACAGTTCACGTTGTAAGCCATTTTTCGATTAAATTTTGAAATATAGATGTTTTTAGTTTATTTGAAGTAAATTTCTGTCGAATGAGAAAAATGAAGGGTGTAGGTGAGATTATCTTCTCTAGAAACATTTCTATAGATTAGATCTCCCACTTGATTTCGACCGTACAGATATAGTCGAAATCAGGTGGGAGATATCTGATATATAGATGTCTCTTATTTGGCTCTTTGGAACTTTCTAAGTTCCTCGGAAAATTTCTTCTCAATTAAGCCAAAATTAAAAGCTAAGAATTTTTGTCAAAGTGAACACTTTTACAAATCGTATAGCTCAAATAATTTCTATCAAATTTAGAATACATGTAGAGATTTTTATGTTATATGAGGTTCTCTAAAAATTTCAGTAGGCCTATAATGGAACTTAAAATAAAAAGTGTATTTAATAATATACGATATCATATTGTCAATTAGAAGTTTTCTCGTAAAAAATATTTTTATTTAAAAAATAAAATTATTTAAACAATTAGTCTATTTATTAAATGTTTTGAATGATTTACTTAGAAACATCTAATAGAATAAAAAATAAACCAAATACAATATACTATTAAGAATCATGATATTTTTTTACGATGTAAAATGTTCTACTTTCTTTCTTTGTTGTTTTATGCCACTTCCCTGCTTGGAGCTACTCCACTGTTCACTACAGTCTACTCATATCCATAGTGGACTCCACCACGGATACATATCACCATATTCACCTGATGGCCGAGTCGACCATCAGGTGAATTTAGAAGTTCAATGGGCCGAACCCATACCCTTTCTAAAAATCTGGAAACGTAAGACCCAGTTCTCCAGTTGACAAACCAACGCTTTGCTAAGTGGCCAGTAGCCAGTGAAGGTGGATAGTTGGTTGATGATTTGATGATTTATGAAAATAAAACAATAATATTAATCAAATAGTCATTTCTAAACTGTAATTAAATCCTATTTTCTCAATACTAGAAGTACTTAGTTCATTTTTTTTTTACATTTTAAATATTTTACAATAAGTAGAATATTTTCTATTCAGAATTAATTTAGAAACCAAAAATCGTTCTATTCTCCACAAAAATTTTCTTTTGGAGATAGGTTAAAGATAACTTCTAAAATTTTGCTGTGGATTCATTGATGATTAATGAAGATCGTCGATATAAGGTTTAAAAATTTCTCATGGGGATTTGAAAAGGGAACCTGTTCCTTACTTTTACCTTTACTTGTTAGTTTTGTTTATTTTTGTTTCCTATTAGACTACAGTTTATCTTTATTTTTTCAGCAGCGAAACTCGTCTTTTGATATTATTTATATTTGAATTCATAAAAGAAAAACAAAAAATTTAAAATTATACTAATTGCTAATTATAGGAATTTTTTATAATTTCTATAATTATCATAAAATAAAAGTTCTTACTTATTAATGTATTGAAAAGACTCTTAATAGAATAATTTATTCTTTGCCAATTGCATAAACAAAGAGAAGCATAAATTAGATAGTTTTCGATGACTCGATGATTATATTTAAAAATCATCGAGTCATCGAAAACTGCTGAACATAAAATTTTCTTTTTTTTATTTTTCAGAAAACAGATAAGAAAATGAGGTTGGACATAAAACTAATAAGTTATATGCAATAGAAACCTATGATGATTTCCATACAAGTTTTTTGTGCTAACGAGGAAAGAAATTGAATTCATATAATTGACCATAAACCTTCTAGTCGCGCCCAACTTTAAAATAATTATACAAAATTTCTTGAAATAATTCGGAAAAAAAATGTTATTCTGTATTGATTATAAGATTATGTGAATAAAGAATTATTTTTAAAATTAAAAATTTCGATAATTTAAAATAATTAAAGAGTTTATTAGCTTCAATATTCGGTTGAAAATTTGCTAACCATTTTAACATTAAATCTTTTTAATATCCTTACACTTAAAGTTGAATGGATTTAATATTGTGATTGGAAAAATTTAATACAGTTTTATAGAGGTAAGATTTTCTTTTATACAGTTCAATTATTGTTAATTTGATATTAAACGTTGTATAATATATCATCTTTGTATAATTATTTTATTACAAACGCCAATGACGCTTAAAGAAAAATAAGATACTGTTGATTTACAATTTATTTGTATTTCAAAAATTTTATTGCTAAAAAATAAGTGTTTTAATAAAATTAAATATTTTACAAATAAAAAAAATCAAAAATATCTATGCCTTTTGACTTTTAAATTGATGACAAATTTTATTAATTAGTAAAAAATATCAATAAAATAAAAATTTTGACTATTCAGTAATAATTTAAATTTTGTTAATTGATAATAAGTAGTTAAACTTGAAATTTCAAATGTTTAACTTAATTATTTATTTTTTCCATTTTTATTTGTCAAGCAATGCAATTTGATCTATGATTTTCTGCATTTCAAGAATATTAAATGTAACTTTGCTTGTTTCCTCCATGCTTATTTAACCGTATTTATGTTTCAATTTATTATTTACGTATCATTAATGAAAATTATGTTTTAAAATAAAATTTTAAAAGATTCATTAAAAAAATTATTATTAGAATATATATCATTACAATCATTATTTAGTATTCAGTGCAGAGATTGATATTCAATATTATTCAAAATTATTATATTGCTTTTTTATTTTAATAATTAATTAGAAAGCCAAATAAAAAAAATTAAATTCGTTTTCTTTGTTTTTGTATTTATTCTTTTATTTAAATGACTACATATTAACTTATTAACGTTTTAATTTTAAAACAGATTTCTTTAGATTTGGTAGATCGCTATATCTTTGCATAAGAATGGAATCCATTAAAAATAGACTATACAGTACTAACATAAAATATAGAATTTTTAGATATTATAGTTAATGGCATATTGTTTTTTATTATTATTAATAATTAATATTACTAACTGAAATCTGTAAAAATTTAAATTCGAAATATGATTCTAATTCAGCGAAGTCATATAATCAACAGAACACTATTCTTAGAACAGCATACAAATTAACTCTCAACTTTTCGTCAAAGATCATAATTACTTACACATCAAATTTGTTTTATAATAGTTACATACAAAGATGAAAACTCTTATTTCATTTAAAGCTGGGATTTAATGAGATCATGTGATGCTTGCCTGATTAGTATAATAACTTGTAACTGCATAATATTTTTATTTACAGAAAAACAATTTAAGCAATTTGAACAAGATTATTATGTAATCTTTAATAGTGTATGTTTCATCAAGATATTTTAATAAGTCCATTTATATTACGGACTAAATATCATAAAAATATAAAAGATAATTAAAATGTTCATTATGCTTGTAACGTGTTAGAGATCAAGATGTTTTAAGTCTGGCAGATAAAATATATAAATTATAACGAAATGATATTAAAAAGAATATTTTATAATAAACGGATCCTAAAAATCAATTTAAAGCATTCTTTCCTACGAAAATTTGGATTTGCAAGAGATTTGATTCATAAAAATTTTTCATAAATGATTTCGATTGTTGTAATTTTGAAATATAAAATGAAGGATTATATATATAAATCCTTTAACTGAAGGATAATTTGTTACTATTATGGAAAAATATTAAACTTAATTTTGCAGGTTTTTCATTCTATATAATTAATATTATCATTCGATAATTGACGAATCGATTAATTATATATATAATTTAATTTTAGCATTTAATTTTCAAACAGATTTTTCATTATTAGTATACAGTTATTAATGTACTTGTGATAAATAGGTTACGTTTACCAATTAAATTACTATAGATGTTATCATTTATAATTTCAAAAAAAGTGTACATTTTCGAAATAGAAAAGAAGTTCATGATATTTTATATAAGAAAATTTAAAATAAAACAAAGTTGTGAACATTAAACAGAGTCGAAACAATAGAAAGTCCGAAACAATCAACCCATCTAAGTATATTTACTATTCAATATTTATCTATATTAACTGGCTTATGTGAAAAAATAACTTTCGTTACATACACTTTATTACCGATTACAACTTTGTTTTATTTAATATTTTTCTCGTCTAACATTAAAGATTTCAATGTATTTTATTACGAAATATGAAAGGTTATTTATTGGTTAAATAAGATAATTTCATTTAGTTTTTGGCCAATGAAATTCCATTATTAATAACTAATTGTTAATTGAAAATAATGTGTTGGATATTTGGAATATTTTTATGCTAAAATTTTCTTTACAAATATTATATTGTCTATTAATAATTTTGGCATTTTATTGATTATTCATTATAATATACATTCAGAATATCATAAAACATAGACTCATATTATTAAGATAATAAATAAATTATTCAAAAATCATATATTAAATATTTTTAATATTTTATTTAAAAAATACAGAGTTCATCCATAAAAATATTTATTCAGTATTAAGGCACATATTATTGCACATTCATGGAATAACTCTTCTTTAATAACTAAGAATGATATTTTTTTTAATAATTAAAAATGTGAATAATTCGTTGTTATTTAATTTTAATTTAAAAAAACTTTTATTATAAAGGATACGGATTATTCTACTATCATAATTTTAACGTGTAATTAATTATTTTTTTAATAAATTCAAATTAACGAAAAATAATTTACATAAGTAATATTTTATTTATAATTTATTTTTAAAAATTTTCTAATTTTTCAGATAAAAATTAAGAAATTTATTTGCGGTTATGAATGGTAAAAATCATTAAAAATTTTGATTAGAAAGAGATTTAATTATTTCTTTGTACATTGTAAAAATGTTATTAAATATTTGAATTCTGTTAACGTCAATATTGTTAAAAAATTTTACACTATAACTGTTTTATATCAGTACAAAATTATCAAAGACGATCTTATGCAACAATGAATACTATATATGTGTATTAAATCGTTCATTTTTCAATGTTGTAATTTGCGAATATCAAAGAAACTGTGCAGTCAGGTCAACTGTTTGTTGCAAGTCCGAATAAGTCTGGTAATCACAACAAGGAACTAATCCATAAGGCGAAGACACATCGTGAAATGTCGGAGATTCGCAATTTTCGTGATTATCAAAATTTTCCGATGGCTCTTCGTGATGTGTTGGCCTGGAATGGAATGGCCAAGTCTGCAACGAAATTATTGAAATTGCATTATTATTATTATTATTATTTAATCTAAGATTTTAAACATTTTTTCATTATAACTGATTGTGGAATATATATTATTTTATTCAATATTTAAGTTGAAAGAGACAAAATAGATTATGTGTTAAGGGACCATATAATACACCATATAAACTTTATTTCTTCAAGAGTTATACAACTGTTCCTGGAATGTGTGTCAGTTGAAAGACAACAGATGTCTTCTCACAAACTTTATTGTCCAAACAGACGTTCGGTTTGTTTGTGCGACTTTGCTACGACAAACATACAAGTTGATTCAACCTGACGTCCTTACAAATTGAACGAATTTTTAGATATTTATAGCACAAATTAGTGCACTGCATTACTCTTTATGAAAATACAAAAGCGGTTAATTCGAGTTTTGAAACTAACTTGCATAAGATTAGAGAACGTTCCAACAAAAAAATTCTTAATTGAAAGAAAAATATAAATAAATTAAGTATATTTTTAACAGCGTAATTTTGCTCTTGTGTAAATAAATCTAGCGCGTCATTTTACTATGAATTTCAATAATTGAAAGTAACTATTGTACTTAAATTAACAATTGAGTTTTTCAGATTATTAACTACTATTTCTGAATTAGTTGAACTGAAAATAATTCCTTTTTGTTTTTAAATCTAGTAATTTTTAAAATCATGCTAAAATAAAGCAAAATTAATTCTTTTCTTTACAACCAGACGGGGTAAGTGTATTTCATGATGTCATTTGTGACGTCATTTCCTTCTATACTAGTATCCGGTTTGAAGGGAACCAGCTGGACTGTCACATTGTCCAAACAGCGACAAAGTCTTCTAGTAGTAAATTTCTCGATGTTTATCTTACTTTACGCCTGCTTTTAAGTTATTAAAAGTTCTATTCTTTTGGAGACGAAGCAGATTTTTCTAATTTTGATTTTCGAATGAGGAAGTATTGCCAAATTAAATAAAATGTAATACAAACTAATACAGCCTACACGTTTAATAGTTAGTATGAATAAATAAACAAAGGCAATATTTATCATTTTCGGAACATAGAAATTTAGCAAAAGGAACATGAAATATTGAAGAGGAGTTCTAGTACTATACGTATTGTAAGGATACTCACCAAAGTAATGGGATGAATGGAAGATGACTGTGGAGCATCTTCGGTTAAAATCTGTCGTAAATGAGAGATATAACTAGCTGCCAATCTTAATGTATCGAGTTTGGATAACTTTGTATCAGCTGGAACCCACGGTAGTGAAGTTTTCAGTTTAGAGAACGCTTTACTTAATACTCTCATCCTCGCTCTCTCTCGAGCATTAGCTGCATTTCTTTGGATCTTTTTACCACTTTGTCTGGATGATATTTCTTCCTTTTTTCTTCTGGCCATTTACGGAAGATCTAAAATTATTTATTTTATATTAAAATGCATTCATAAATATTTTAAATGATAATAAATCTACTTTTAAATTTATTTACTTATACTCTTAAATGTATTTTGGCTAAATTCTTATAAGTTTGGCATCTCTTTCTCAACGTTCAATCACAATTTTCATTCCAACTCTTTTATTTCTCACCCCAGATGGGCATATTATCCATATATATCAGAGCCCTTTTCCAAATCGAAAGATTATTCTAATCCTCGCTGTAATAGAGTTAATTAAAAGTTTTCTTGTTTGTTTCTTATTAAATATTTTTTGTTTTAATTTAAATAATTTTTTCTATTTTAAATCAAAGTTCATTTCGAATTTCAACGATTAAATCTGATCATCTATTTTCTTGACACTTCTTACGTTCCATCCATTTTCGGTATCTCTTCAATTATCTAGCTACTGTTTATCTCTGTTTTCTTTATTTATTTCAGATTGTTCCGATTTCTATTATTTTCGGAATTGAACTATGCGCTTTTTCCGCCTTTTTATAATTTCTAATTAATCGAAAAGTTGACAAAAGAAATATCTTCTTTCAAACATTCAATTTTTTTTTAGCATCGTGCTTAAATGAAGTGTGAAACACAATAGAATCTAAATTATTTTAATCGAGAACAATCAGAATAAAATAAACAATTTCTATGCACTACAAAATATAAGTATTCAATTTTATTTTGAGAGTAAGAAAATTATAGATAAGACTTTATAAATTATATTTATTTCGACTTATAAAATTATTATTTTGAATTTAATTTATCACAAAATTAAAAAATAACCCCTTTTTTAAAATTATATATTTTTTAATCTATTTTACTGAGAAATTTGTTGTATTATTTTGAGAAATTTTATAATAGTTTAATTGGAAAATATTAATTAAAACAAGTAAGTGATTATTATTTCATTTAAAATTTTCAATAATAATTTCAAAATAGCGCTCAAAAACTTATAAAAAAAAATTGAAAGTTCTCAAAACAAATCTATTCGTCTTAAATTAAAATAAAAAATAAAATTAAATTCTAAATGATACTTGATAATTCTAAAAATCTTTTCAGGGCCAAAATAATAAATCGAACAGATAGAAGAAGCCGCTAAATAAATAGATAACACATATAAAATACATAAAATAAGTTATTACTGTTAAAATATAATATGTTGTATATTTATTTATTAATAGGTCTATATTCATCTTCGAAAATGTTTTATTTTATCTTAATTTTATAAAGTATATTTATAATTAATGTCGACATAAGATCTTATTCTTTTAACCGTACTGATATAAGAATAAATGATTTTTTTGACTATTTTTAAGCCATTTTTAAAATCATCTAGAATCTTTAGTGACTCTTTGCATTAATGGATACATCTCTTCTTTTTAACAAATTCGTAAAATAAAACTAAATTTTTTTAAAGCTTTGAGAGATTCGAGCGTAACATCGCACGAAGAAACCCGAGTAATGAAAACAGATGTAGCTTCATAGCTCATAATGAAGAAAAATTAGTATATTATATGAAGCGATTTTTCTAATTGTTTCAATTAGTGTTTATCTCTTACAGTAATAAAAATTAAAATAGCTTTTAATCACAATATTTAATTAAAAATAGTATAATAAGATTTATTTATTACGCAATAAATTATAAATGTTATAAAATTATAAATAAAATATTTGAAGGTAAATTCATACAATATTGAACCAAAAAAATATGAATACTGTATCATAAACTTTTAGTTCGTGATATTCAAATTTTTATGTTAAGAAATTGAGATTTTTTTATTTTAAATTAAAAAAGCAAAAATTGCAGAACATTAATCAAATACAGCATTAAAAAGTAAATCGGTAACATTTTGCTTCACGAAAGAATACTAAAATCATTTTTTCATGGTTGTTCTGTTCTTGATTATACTGTATTCTAACAATGATCTAAATTTTACTCAATTTCCATGAAAATATGAAATAATACAGCTATCTAGATATAAAATCTTCAAAATATGAAATAAAATGACGAAAATAACTGGCATGGATTTTATATTATCTAAAAATATACAAAAATTATTCAAAGCATTTCAGAAAAATAGAAAATAAATTAATTTTAAAAAATTCAATCGGCGCCAATATGTTTTAAGATTATGATCTTCAAAAGGTCTAATAACAGATATTTTTTGATTGATAAAACTAATTTTTTTATTAAAAAATTAGCAATAAGTTTTTATATAATAAAACTAGTCTTGAAATTATATTTACAATATAAATAAATGTGAGTACTATACATTAAAAGAATACATATAATTATATTAGTAATTATTTAAAAATCGTCATCAAATAATGATCATTACTTATATTTTATTCTTATCAATTGTTAGAAATTATAAATGAATAATTTAAAAAATATCGAATGCAAGAAAAGGAATAATTCTACACTATTATCTATTATACCATCTCGATTTTGATGCTCTTAATAAAGTTCGTTTTAAATTTAATACTGTAATTAGATTAGATTAATATCACAAAATTAAATTATTATAAATTAATTGATAAAGTAAAAATATTATTTTTTATCATATTTATTAATAAAAACTCTTGTTCATATTTTTTTATTTTAAAATAGCAAAAATTTTAAAATACACTATTTAAAATATATTGTTTTTAGTTTGACTTCAGGATAACTTACCAATGCTGATTCAGCTAAACATCAATTTTAGTTTTATATCGAATTTTTATATCTAAACTAGATAGTTTTCCCGAGGATAAAATTTAAGTGCCACTTCCTTGCATGGTATTGGAGATATCCAACAAGGCCTAATTTACTTGTTTGATTATATTCAGTTTTTCAAAATTTTTAAAATAGATTTAAAAATAATATATCTGAATATTAATTTTAAGCGAATGTAGATATAAAACAAGATGATGATAAAATGTAAGATTCAATTGGAAATAAAAATAAAAATTTTCTGGAAAAAATAATAAAACATTGAAGAAATTAATAAATATTCAGATGAGAAAACCAATATACTTAATGCTTGGTAAAAAAAATCTTTATATTAATTTTTTTAATTCAATTTCTAAACAAATTTCAAATTAAAATAGTAAAAAGAATAAAATATCATATGTGAAAACGAACAAATTTTTTATTTATGTCTTTTTTTCATTGTTAAAACTATTCATCTTTAAAAAAAGATGAATAGTTTGTTGTTATAGGATTTCATCACTAGTTTAAACGAATTATTTAAAAAAGAGAAAAAATTATTCATACATTATTTATCGACTTTGTCTTTATAATACAATATTCATATTCTTAGCCGCTAGGAAACTATTCATAAAATAAGTATGGTTGAATAATATGGTTTCATTTTTTTAAAATGATGAAAAGACATTACTGTATTTATTATAAAAAATAATATAAACTAAATATTGAACTAAATTCAAAACATAGTTTATTCAAAATTAATTTATTAAAACTTGAAAACCAAATCCGGAATAACGATAACTTATAAAAATTTTTAAATTTTATAGAAAAATCTTTCCATATCCAAAAGTTAACGAAATAATATTCTTTCAAAAATTACTGAATTTATAAAACTTTTTCTCATCTAGTAAAATGTAACGGCATTTCCAGTTCGAAATGGAATTTTGGAATGGTCAATGGGTTAAAGTAAACGGCAAGTTAAAGTAAATCTTAAAAAAAAATGAAATTTTGCCAATTTCTAGTACAGAAGTTTGTTTATTTTAATGTTGTGTATGTTTTTTTGACATAACCCCTACCCCATCACTCTATGGCTCCGACCTATGACCTTAGCTCGGTAATCCGGTAATTTGAACCGCGCAGTTTCCAGGCAGTAAAAACACAAGAGTTTTAATGGTGGTCTCCAAAGAGATGAAATTGCTCCGAGGCAGGTTGTCGCTTCTTTGCGGGATCGAACTTCAAGAGGGGATTTAACGCGTGTAAATAAATTCATTGCTTAACATTACAAAATGGCGCCAAGTCACCTCCAGGCTTCTTCATCCATTCCTCGTTTTCACTTGAATTAATTAATTATAAACATTCTTGAGTAAGTTTCACGTTATAATTACATATTTCATTTTGACAATTTAATTTTAAAATACCGTAAATATTATTGCTATTTATTTCAATAAGTAAGCTGTGTAAGAATCAAGATAATTCAAAGATACCATTAAGCATAAAGGTGTCAAAAATATGATGTTTTTGTAATTATATTTAATGGAAACTTGATTGATTGAAATTAATTTTAATTAAAATATCTCATTTTGAAATTTTATGTAATCTCTGTTTCATAATTAAAATCAATTAAATATATCTCAAAATACCAAACTCTTAAATACAAGTCTTAAAATATAAACTAATTATATGAGTTTGCCAATTAAATTTATCATTTTGAAAGGAAGAACTAATCTTAAATTTGATAGATGTAGGGGGGAAAACGATTCCTTAAATAAAATATAATACTAATTTTAACATTTAAAGATAAAATTTGTATTCCAAAAATTCTATGTAAGGTATAATGGAAGACTTTTATATCCAAAAAATTTATCAGAAATTGCACTTAAAGTTTTTAATCAATAGACATTTAGAGCTACAATTTGCCTTTAAATGTTCTCAGGTTCATGGAATTAATAAATTAATCAAATCATATATTTTAATTTAAAAATGGAAGTTGATACTCGATAGAGTGTGAGTAAATGAATAAGAATCTCATACGTTCTTCCCTGTTTATAAATAGTTCGAATGTAATTTTGTGGTAAGGCTAACCAGCACAATCATTTTTTTTAAATATAACTAATGTATTAATTAGAATTTTTTTGAATACTTTTAATTTATAATATGTATGCAATCTTTAAGAATTCTAATATTAAATCTTCGTAAAACCGAATTAACAATATTCTTCGAAAAATAAAAATTATTGTAATAAAGTGAAATTTACCTCAGGTAATTGCTTGGTGCCCGGATCAAAAGAAATCTTCAATCGTTCACATGATTGGAAGTGACTGTAGAGATTATGCTATTCTTCTGTAGAACTTTCAATTTCATTAAAAATATTACCTTGTCGACTTAGAAAAGAACTACTTTAGATCACGCCCATTTGAAGTTAACCATCCAATCAAGAGCCAAAAAGTGTTGGCAAAGCGACGAAGGATGAGATTGGAGGTGGTGTTGGGTAACTGTCACCTAAAAGGAACTGTTCAACAGATGTTAAAGGAGAAGTTTAACTTTCCCGCCGAACGACACCTGTAGGAAATTTTAATGAAAAGATCAAATACTGTATATATTATTCATTTATTATTGTTATTATTTTAATTTTTTCAATATTTTCATGAACAGATTCTTCGATCTGTATCTGAGTAACGCATCTAAATTTATTTGAGGAAAGAAACTTTCATTTTCAATTCTTAACAGCACAGTTCGAAACCGCAAAAGGTTTTCGAATTTCGATTTGCTAAGAACAAATTCCCATTCCGTTTTGCTGCAATTTTTCTCTGTTCATATTTCCGGTATTTATAAATCTCTCTCCGTCATCGAGTCAAAGCATTTTCTCTCGTTTCAGGGGGTCAGAACTATATTCCCCTAGTTCAATGACGTGCTAATAGTTGGTTGGGGCGGTAAAACCATTTACCGGTTGACTTATGGGTTCTTGTCGCGTTTTACAGCGATGAGATGCTCTTGTCATTGTAGCAACTGACAAAACAAGGTGACAAATGCTGATGATGTGTATTTTAGTAGAATGAAAAAAAAATGCATCCTATAAATACTATTTGTTAACATTTCTATATATTTTGAATGACATTAAGAAATTTATGATGGAAAAACTAACTTTAATAAATTATTAGAATATTCGTGAAAATAGTGATGTTCAAATAACGTAACATGAAAACATTATTACATTTCTATAAAATGAAAAAATAATATTGAATTTACAATACTGTGTTTGATTTTTCCTTAAAATCTTTAATTATCTATTTGGAAATCTATATTTCTAGAAAAAAAAAATAAATAGAGATTGCAACAGTTCACTTAAATCACAGAAATTATGTAAAAATAAGTTTTCGTTTTATTTTTCAATGTTATACTGAGTATAACATAATTTTGAATATTTAGATCAATATAAGTATAATTTTTTTATTTTATAGAACTATTTTATATAGATAGGATAGGATATACTGTAAAAATATAATTTTGTTTGATGATTAAAGCAAATAAATGATTGAGATGGATGATAATCGTGAGGAAGATGCAGCAGTTGGAAAATTTCATCTGTATGGAGAAATCATTTAGAAAATGCTTTCAAATCGAACGTCTGATTTCGATTTTGTAACACAGGTATGTCAAACTGTAGGATTGATCAATCTTCTCGGACTGTAACGTAACCTACCTCGGTTCTCTTCGTCAGTCGTCGTATGAACTTTGACGTCACGTAGTAAGGGGATACCGTAACAGAGACAAATTGGTGGGAGTTTGGAAGACACCGGATTAGTAGAGCTCGACCTTTAACGTCAAAACTCGGAGGTGGTCGACGTACCAAGAATAAAACATAAACATTGACATAGTTTTTCATTTCTCGTCAAATTTTCATCATTCTGGAAATTTTTACAATCGTCTCATTCCAAAGCCTTTTATACTGTAAATACTCTGATTAAGTTAAACTTTCTTTTGTTATAAGTTAATAGACAAATGCTGATTAGAAACCTCTCGATGAAGATGAAAGTAAAAATTAACTGGATAACGAGTCAAATTAGTGTTTCTCGTGAGTAACTCAAATATTTATAAATCAAATTTCCAAACAATTTAATTATTCGAAACGATTAGAAAATGAAACGTTATACCTGAACAACTCTGAATTTACTTTAATTTAATTTAGTTCAATTATTTTTTCTTCCATAAATGTTAATTATAGCATGGCGTGTATTTAAATTAAATAGTTCGATCAGAAACATCATTAGATCTCATTATAGAGAAAATATAACAAATTATGTAACATAAAACTATATATTCTTACTACCAATCATTCAAGGAAAGTTTAATAAAATTTTTCTAAATAAAAATACAAAATTTACATTTCGTCCAAAATGATCAATCGAAAAATTCATCCATTTTATATGTGGTCTACACTATGCCAAGTAAAATATATTGCTGCCAATAGCGCTTCTATAATTTATAAGATTTCCACTTCCAGTTTCATTTTAATATCTAAACACTATATCCTACACAATTTCTAGATAGTGAAAAATTCAGAAAAAATTCCGAATTATTATGACAAATGTTTATAAATTGACAGCTGGAGCGAAGATAGAAGAAACCATGAAAAGCCTCTTCCTCTATCTCCTCATCGAGTGCACTAAATGTCCTATAAAATACGGTTTTTATGCAACAACCAACTGTTTATTTCTTCTTACTATAAGTCGCGTGTACACCCGGCGTCTCGATTTGTTTTAAGGGAGAATTGTTTATATGAAAGAGAATGTATGACTTTCCGTAAGTAGCATCTACCCATGCAATATCTCAACAAGTAGAAAGCTATAGCACATCATACATTATTTAAGTTACGCTGCGCTGTTCTGTAGTGAAATAAAATTCAAACGCCTAATGACATATAATTTAATAACGATTTGTGTATTTTTTAATAATATAAAGTTAATCACTTCATTTGTGTCAGAGAATTCAACACCAGGAAATGCTTATTGAAACCTTATGCTGCTTTTACTTGATAAATGCCGTATTGCCTTTATAGGGCTACTGTTGCGGAATTAGAAGTGATCTTACTAAACTGTTCAACAGGCGTTTTGATGGTTAACAAATATCGATTAAAAACATAGAAACGGCATTTGAGCACGAATTATTCTGAATAATAAACGATGACGATCTGTTTATTAATAGCGAAACAAGTATCCTGTACCGATAAACTATAAAGGAATGAAACTTAAACGGATGATCGCAATTCCGTTTCATTTAATGAATGCACTAAAGATAACGACTAGCATTTAAAGAGAGAAGTAGGCATAAAGAGATGCCGAAGATACATGTCAGCTGTTACACATTTTCTATAGACGGCAAGTTCCGGACTAACACCTAAATATACCGTAATATAATCACTTGTCTCCCAAATAAGTGACCAGCGGGTGGTCGCCGCCGACAGACAAAACATCCCGATAGGAGAGCCTCTAGCGACAATATCGGAAAACACGTCATTGGAATTCTCCGCCGAAGAATGAATACATTATATTGGAAAACGGTGATGAGATTTTAATCCTATTAAAGCTACATTTATTTTTATTTTTTGCTAAAAGAGTCGCCTGATTATAATAATATCTCAATTATTCAAACTGATTCAATAAATAGATTAAATTCTAAAAAAATAAAAAAAATTACGGATGGCTTTTGATTGAAAAAAGTTTCAAAGAAAATCATCGAAATTTCAAAAAATATTTATTTTTTTTATTTTATCACTTAAACATTATCATTTAAAACATTAATTTTCATAAATACATCCGATGTTCGAATGCGTTGGAGAAAATGAATATGGCAACAAATTTAAAGCTGTTAACTGTAACCATTGTCGATAGATGGCAGTAATTTCGATTGCTTTAAAAATGAATTTAAATTAAAATTTATATCACAAGCACGATTTTATAATCCTGTTCAGTGATATTTAATGCAAATAAATAATTCTTTCTCAAAGAAATTTTATATTTTATAAATTCTTTAAAACTGCTTACTGCATATAGAAGCTTAGTAGATATCTGACATAATGCAGAAAGCAACTTTATGTTTTATATGCAGTATATATTTCTTCTATTAATTTCCGATATTCTTCGCAAATATCTGTTCGCGTTTATGACGTCAACGTGCCGTAACCAATCATAACAGCAATAGCTAGGTGAATGCACCGTGAACTTGGCCCTGGCTGGTCGATACGTCCAACATCCGGGTACCGTCCATATCCTATTGGGAGGGAAGATGGAGTGTCCCAATGTTCTCCAGACATTACTCCTCTAAAACCAAAGAAAATTACCAATATTAACGCCTCCGGTTTAGTTTTCGTTCTTAAGTTTACAGAAATCTCTCTTCTGCATTTATATTAATTCATTAGTATTTATTACTAGAAGAAACTACGAATAACAGCAGTAGAAGTTAAGTTCGATCTTCCCCCTTCTCAACTATCTTTCTTTCTGTCTCGGGTTATTGCTAGACTTAAGCTTATATCCTGTCCCACGGGTTCAAGAACCATTAAATGCGTTGTAGTTTAGTGATGGAGCACCTTTACTTTCTTTCCCTGATTTATCTATTAAAGTTTCCTCTCGAATGCAGGCAAGTTACCGTCCAGATAAATTATAATTATTTGCACTTAGCAGTCGAATAATTATTAAATCACAACTTTATAAAAGTCATGATTTGATTCATTCATATTTACAACGTTCATTTTCTACCCAAAATAATCTTTTCTATGCAAATTTACGATATTTTTCGCGACTAAACAGGATTATATTGCACTTCTAGATCCTGCAACGAATCTTGATTAGAGTATTACGGGATGGACTAGACGAACTTATTTATGGTTATAAAAGGAATCCCATATCATCGTCGGTTTAATTATCACATAGAGCTTGTTAAATAATTATTTTCGGATAATGAAATTATATTTAAACAAGTCACTCTTCATTCGGTTCGTTTCTAAATGTCTTCGCATAAATAAATTTAACTGTAAAGTATAGCTCTTTAAGTTTAAAATAATCAGAAATTTTCATGCAAATTTAATTATATTGTCGACTGATGATAATTTTATGAATTTTGAATGTTTAACTCTCTTTCGATCAACATATAGTGAAGACCGTTTTACAGGCAAATACAAAAATAATTTTTTTTTTAAGTTAAAAAAATTTTCAACTTAAAGAAAGCGGCTGATTTATTCTTAAATTAAAACGAATTACAAATTTTTATGCTGAAATAAAATTTTTCGTGTTTATTAGTATTAAATTTTTTGAATATAATTTAATTATTTAATTAAATATTAACGTAAACGTAAATATCTTCATTAAATTAAATTTTTTCTGGTTTAAATTAAGAATATAAAAATTTAATTTTTGTTAATATTCATTAAACTTAATTTGATTTTATATAAACTATTTGGTTGGCGTGCTTTTTCATTTTTTTCGGCGGGGATTGGAATAAAGATCAAGTTAAGTATCAAGCACAATAAACTTATCCTCTAAGCTCAATCGATCGAACTGCAGGAGAATGTTAGAAGATGAACAGAAAAAGACAGCTTCCGTGTTGACAGAGTGACCGACCAACTCGGAAAAAAGCTTCCTACGTCGAAATCGTGTATCGTCAGAAAATAGAGAACAAATAGTGTTTTTAAAGTTGTTATGAAAGAGTTTAGAGTGTTTTTCCAATGAAATTTTTATATTTGTCGGAAAAGAACAGATTACAAAATGGCTGCCTTTCACTTGGAATTAACGTTAAAGCAACGTCGACACGAAATAACTCTTTAAACAGAATGCGTTTCGATTGGTGTTATTTTTCACCAAAATATTGGAAATATCGGTCTCTGTACAAATGGCTATCATTTGAAGTTGTGATGTGAAGATAACAAATCATTTCGACCGCAACCATCCATTTTCTTGCTTCCTTCACGTATTTTTCGCTATTCTCTCGGGTGCATTACTTAATTGCTACACAAAACTTTATATAGATGACTGAATCTAGAAACTTTTTTCACTATAGCTTTCACGTCATTACCTATTTACCTTTCCTACTCAGGCCAGTTATCTGCTTGCTACAACTCAAAATCGAATTTATCTTCTCTGATAGAAGTTGTTCTGCTCAAATCGTATTTTAACCATAAATAACGATAATTAAATCATCTTTATGAGATATATTTGTAAGAGTATGTCTGGCAAGAAGTACTTAATAAAACGAAAGAAAAAAAATTACTTTTGGATCTGTTTTCTATCTTATAGTAAATCGTATCAACAAATGAAACACGTTTCGTTTTTATGGTCTACATCGAATCATCGAAAAGAATAGAAAAGACGAATTTATAAAATGGAAAAAAATACAAGAATAAAGTTGATGTCATTCTTTCTACCTGCATACGATGTTATCAAATTTAAAAATATGCAATAACATAATTTTATAAAATAATTTTTAAATAACGAAAATATTTATAACCGAAATAAAATAGTTAGGAGTAATTTAAATTTTAATAAATTTAGAGATTTATTGTAACGATAAACTGAATGTTAAAGAAAAAAGTAAGTTTTTTTAACAGGTGCAATCTCTCTCTCTCTTCATTTTTTAATAATTGGTTACATATAAAAAGATAAGAATATATATATATATTTATTTTTCGAGTTGAGATTTTTATCGAATTCGGTCATTCACAAACTTCTGACAGTTTGGTTGTTTTCTTTGTGGCCAAAGAAAACATCCTGAGTGGTATTGATTTATCCAGGGATGCTCTAACTCCACCCCAACAACAAGGATTGCCTGATGAGTAGATCTGCTTTCTTTTGAAATATTTTCTCCCCTTCAAATCCTATCGCTGCTACATTCTGCAAAGAAATAAAAATCTCGGTTAGGATGGCTTTCCTGTATCTATTCTGAGCTAGTGAGAAAGTTTTATTTACAGGATGAATTCAACAGAAATTTCAGTAGATAACAACCAGTTTCCGGAATTAAAAAGTAACGGCACAAAAAAAGAAAGATGAGTTCAAGTTTAGTTTCTTTTTTTCCTCAGTAACTTAATAATTTATTTAACCACGAATGCGATGATTTTTTTATATCTACTTTTTAAAATATTAACGAGTCACTTATTATCTTATTAATAATTATAATTATCATATATTAAATTAAAAATTAATTTTCTACTTACGATTATGATTATTATTAATTAACACGTTTTTTATTAACCGCAATAAAATAAGATTATGTTGTTGCTAATTAAAATCTTGTTTTAAATTGATAAGAATAAAAAAATGAAGTTAAAGATTTACTAAATAATAAAATAGACTTTTACGATTTCAAAACCATCTTTAAATAAATGAAGAAATGAATAAGTAAAATTTCCTAACAAGACCCTACTTGTATGTATGGAGTCTGTAGAGTAACAACTTGAAACCCATTTTACTTCTCCATCTAATTGAGAAAGACCATTCATTTTCATTGCTCCTTCCATATATTGTTGTTAGTAGCAAACGACTTGGAAGAATCGTTTTATTTCTGCAGGATAACATACATTGAATTGGATGATAGTGTAGTTAGACCTTGTTGCCAGTGTTATGCACCTAGCTGAATGCAGTTTGTTTAGAATGATTTTAAATACTCTTATCGATTATTATATAATAGGTACTGTTTCTCTTGCAGTAATCACAGGAGAATGCTAAGAAGTCACGATTTCTGTAAAATGCTATTGAGGTTTCCTCAGTTTGTGTCTTGGCAACTGGGTAGCTACTAGAATTCTAACTGGGAATGCTTAATAAGTAAAACTGGGAATGATTAAATTCCATTAATCTAAACTTGACTCTGAGATAAGAATAATTTTCATTGAATAATAAAATTAGTAACATTTGCATATATTTTTTCCGAATCGTCGCTCTTTCGGATAAGAATAAATAAAGCGTGCAAAAGCAAATTCCTTTAATCTTTCCGTTGCATATAATATTAGTAGTACAAATATCCTATTAAGACTCCTGAAAGCCTGTATTCAGTTTCTTAATAGAATTTCCTCGTCCTGTTGATATTCTGTAGAAACCCTAAGAGCATCTTATTGAGATTCTAACTGTTTTCCTAATACAATTCCTTAGTAATAGGATTCCTTAATGATCCTAATGGACTCTTCAGGACATTGGATATCATAATAACACTAAAATCTATAGCATAATAAAGCGAAAAATGAACTTATTTATATTTTTCGGGATTCGTAGAGGGTGGAATCGAACCATCAAGCAATGATATGCAAATGATATATATATAATGATTAAAGATTTCTATTCGAATTGTTTATCTTTAAATATGTTCCTGTCGAGTATTCTGAGTGAGAGTCATAAAATTGATTCCTTGATTTATCCTCAACTGACCTTCCTCACCTATTCGTCCAGGGCAATGACCTCTACTAAGCAAACTGTCCATCTCTCCATCTTCACCATCTGCGTCCTTTCTCGTTCGTCATAGATTAATCACATGGCATCATTGACTGGGTTGTCAAAGTGATGAGGATTCCCTCGGGTTTATTCGGCTTTTGATTAAGATTTGTCTCGACCTTGTACTTCGCTTGTTCTCATTTCAGTTCAATTCGGCTCGCACTTGTCTGGCGTAAAATAAATAAAATGGTCTTCATTACAATAACCTGCTCCTCCAGACTGACTCATTTACTGACTCATCAAATTTCTCAGACAGTTGTTCTTAGTTTGTATTCATACATAAAAGATATTAAATCATCGGAAAGGCTATATTTTCGGCAAGAGGAATTTTAATACGTTTTTTTTTTTCTTATGCAAATATTAAAAAAATAAAATATTATTTGAGTTATTGAACTTGTGAAATTTAATTTAAAGTTTGTCATTGAGAAGTAAAGTTTTAATAGTTTCGATATATACAATAGCAAATATATGGAGTTCAATAAGGAGAACTTTATATAACGAAGCGCTATTTAATCAAATTACTTAATGCATTAAAACTTTATATAAAATAAAATTCCACTAAACTATTAACAATTTACTTAACAGGAAAGAAAGGAAATAGTAAAAAGTTTTCTTGACTATTAAAGCAGGATATTTTCTTCACAGAGCCGCTCGTTAAAGATCCAACAAATTGTCTTTTTGTATCAACCAAAGAGTAGTTTTACGTCGATGGTCAATAAAAATCCCTTCCCAGTTTCTCTTCACCCAATTCAACAAGATGCGCGTGAGAAAAATAAAAAAATAGATTTAAATTTATGCAAAATTCTGATAAAGATATCACATACTGATAAATGAAGAAAATACTAGTACGGAGAAATATATATATATATAGGCCTATATATATATGATAATATTATTGAAGTAACCGAGGTTTCATTTGAATAAAAATCTCTTAAAATGTGAAAATTCAGAAAGGAACTTCATAAATAATGAATGTTACTCGTGACTTTTCCTAAAGCGTGTATCTTAAGAATAGCATAAATAATAGCAATTTCAAACTTCTTTTTACAGATTTAATTTTTCATTAACGCTTTCCTTTAATCCGAAAATTGAAATGAGAAATTGCATTTTCATGCTACGTTAATGCTCATTTAAATTAATTTCAAAAGTGGCTAGATGACCGACTATCGTCATAAGACCTCCAGCAAGGTGTAATATCGCAAAGAAAATTATTTTAAACTTCTTAACATCTGCAGAAAATTACTTATACCGACATTTCTTTTGTCGACAGAACATATAACAAGAACCTGCAAGCAGTCGATAACATTGTAAATGTGAGCATTTTTCTCCAGACAGTAAGAAAAGAGACTGATGCCATACTAGATGTTCTATCCACATGGTTTAAGTGATTTACTAGATCTATTCTAGTGCAATCCAATCAGAAACTTTTTATGTTGTCAATTTATCGTTTGCTTTATTCAGTATCATTTTTTAAGCAGAATTATTAGCGATAAATGGATGATCAATGAAAAAAGAAAAAAAATTTTTTTCAGCACCTTTAACGTATATATTTATATGCATATGCGTAATGCGATTTTTATTGAGTGACTCTATCTTTCTTATCATCATTGACAAAATATATCTTGCGCATCCCCGATAAATTCTAGGAACCCTTTAGATTTGAAGGATTGTTGCAAAGATGTCAATTTGTTATTGATAGAAGCAGCGACTAGTGCATCTCTTACCCCATCAAAAGTGGTACAGCCTGTTCTAATGCTCCATTGACTCGGCCACACACCTTTGATAAGTCGACGTTTGGGAGTTATATCTTGTAATGTTGTTAATTCCCTCCGTTTACGCTGTAACTTTTTGTAATTATCCACACGTAAATTAATTAATCTGAAAACCAATGTTAATATTTTTTATATACTATATATAATACGCAAGAAATTTGTTTCGGAAAATTTTTTCTACAGGAGATATTTCCAAGTTTTTATATAAATAAAAGTTTTCTCTAGGGAAAATAACGACTCGTATAAATAATAAAAATAGCACATTTTTTGAATAATAAGAACACTATTATTCTTATTTTATGAAAGAAAATAAATCTTAAGGATTTTATAATATTTAAAAATGAACTGCGAATAGTGACTTCTGTCAAGTTTGATGTTGTTTTTTTTTTTCCTTCTCTTAAACTCTCCATAAGTTTGATATATTTTTTTCAATTTCGAGATTTTGCAAATGATCTGCTCCATAAACTACACGGTCTTCATAAAAGTTTAAAAGATCATCGCGAAACAATATCTGTCAATGAACATGAGAAATATAGTCTCACTTTCAGTCAAAAACAAAAAAAAATCAATATCCAAGAGTGGAAAATTTGCTTTAGAAAAATAACGTGGTAGCCGGTAAGAAAGATTAAAAATTAATTGATTATTTCTCCTTTTATTCTTGTTGATAAATAAACATAGAACGTATTGTTAACAAATTTGGTTCTTTAAAAGTGTTGTTTAGTGCTTTTTCGTGTTCGTTTTGACGTATTGCTGTAATAGGGGAAAAAAAGAAAAAAATAAATGCACGACACTATTGTTTATCGATGTTTTATAAGATACACGTGTGTACCATTTTCGAGTTCTTATTTTACTTAAAAATTTATCTAGAAACCTAGTACTTCTATACGAGTAATAGTTCCACTGCAATTCTTCTTTATTATAGGATTTGCGGTTATTGGTTCCATTTTATTACTATTCTTTCCCGGTTTACGACCTAAAATTTAACAACACAGAATTATTTCTCATAAGTAAATTTCCCAGAAAATTATGCAAGGTGAAGGACGCAGTAAATTTTGTTAACTGCAAAATTTCGATTTATTATTATTAATTTATCAAAGAAAATCAATAGAAAGACTACAGAAAATTTTAAATGGAGAAAAATATTATAAGTTAAGCAAAGTTTGCTTTGTAATTTGTGCCAAACCGAGAATAATCTTCGCATTTTAAGATCATTTTTTCTTTCTTTCTGGACCGATACTGATATTCGATGCAAAGTTAATAAAAGATCTGACTAAATTTATTATCTATGGAAACTAAAAAGTAGTTCATAAAATATTTTGACACGCAAAATGATCACGCAACAGAAATAATATAGAGAAATACACAAAAGTGGAGTGAGGTACAGTTAAGCAACAACCGATCAATGGAAGCAGACATATTGGATTTTAAGTCCGGCATTCCTACCGTTGGAAAGCAGTGTTTGCCACTAGTCGGCAGTCGAACACTGGACAGTGAAGTGCGTTTGCTAAGCAGTCTTGCCTCGGAGCGCGCGTTTGTACTAAAATACATAAAAAAGGAATTTTTCTTTTGAAACCAAGTGATTCTACCACTTTTGAAATGGGTTGCGCAAATACTAAGGCTAGTGCTTCAGCAGCATCTGTTTCTAGAAGCGGTACTGAAGATGCTGTGGGTATCGTGGATGCTAACAAACCTTCACAGAAGCCCCCAAAAGTGGTCATCGAAGGAGATAGCGCTGTAAACGGAAGCGCGTGTCAAAATGGTCACCCGGGTAAGTAGAAAAAAAAAATTTTCTACTTAGATAGCGCTGTAAACGGAAGCGCGTGTCAAAATGGTCACCCGGGTAAGTAGAAAAAAAATTTTTTCTACTTTTAATCAACTTTAACTATCGGAAATTTTTTCTCTAATAACAGTTATAATCGGAAGTAGCGTGGTTACAAATTTTACCAGAAAGGAAGAGATTTACGTTTTTAACAAAAACCGATTAAAGATTTGATTAATTGACCCGTTACGCTAATTGTAACTGTTAGCAGGATAAAAAAAAAATTGATTAAGAAGATGGCTGAATTATTAATTATATTGTATTTCACGATTTCTGTTGAAGAAAAACCGATATATTTTAACAAATATCCCTGCGAGGAATGCGATTCTTTCGACATTCGCACTTATGCGCAGGTAAGGACGCATAGTTTCTTACAATCTTTTATTGGGATTGGTCGATGCCACAGCTACCGTTAACTGTGCAAGGTTTGATGTTATTGCAACCTCCCATAAGGTTGTTGTCCTTTCTCGAAAGATATTTTGGCAAATGCGCAAAATGTTGAATGGAAAGAAGA
This sequence comes from Olivierus martensii, assembly GCA_000484575.1. Classification (NCBI taxonomy): domain Eukaryota; kingdom Metazoa; phylum Arthropoda; class Arachnida; order Scorpiones; family Buthidae; genus Olivierus; species Olivierus martensii. The sequence continues at coordinate 10,030 of AYEL01029550.1, read as the reverse complement.
AGAATAATAAAAAATACATTCAAAATTTGTTATAAAATGTGCAAAACATGTATACATCCGAAAATATTTCTTTTAGCGTAAAACTAAATTTTTTCATAAAATTGTAAAGCATCGTGAATATTTAAATCCCATTATTATTATTATTGCTTTTTACAATTTTGATGCTGGAAACTTAAATCGGATTATTTTTAAGAGTTAAACCAAGAAGTAATGGATGAAGATCATCAAATATTTAAGCAAAGTGTTAACAATAAAGACGACATAATTGGAATATTTTTCTTCTGATAAGTGATGTAAACGTTATTTGTGCGGTTATTAATTTTTTTTTTGTTGTTGTTGTTGTTTCCTTCTTAAGGACTTCATAGTTTAAACTGCAAATAAAATTTTTAATTATAAAAATAATAATAATTTGGAATTTATTTTACTTGATATATTTACATGTAAGCGTTGGCACCTATACATTTAACAATAGGAAACATTGTTGGATACATTAATATGGCGACTGTCTTCCTGTATATTATGCAATTTTACATTACGCAATACTGCATTGATAATTTATTTTACTTCTCTCATCCTAATTTAATACTTATTAATATTATTAAAGATACCAAATGCAAATTTTTTCAATAAATTCTTTAATAAGTAAAGCTTTTAGGACGTTGTAGACTGAACAAAGAAATTATGGTTCGTTTAAAATGATTAATTTTATTTTTCCAACGAATAAAGTAATTCCGGGAAAGCAAACTGAAATGCATGATCCAACAACAAACACCAAACTGCTGAAAGTTACGGGGGTAAACTAGAAATCAATATAGCTGTCTTTATAGGTTTGGTAAGTACGCCAGCGAAGTTTATTGACATTTGGCTGTTATTGGAGAAAATAATTTATTATTAAAGTCGTAAAAGCGACGTTTTCTTAAAAACACTATTTAAATATTATAATACTAGTTTTATCTAATCTCCAATAGACACTTCAAAACCTTTTCGGTTCGATGCCATTATCGAACGTTAACAAAGAATTTTGCTGCATGCAATTAACTCGATATTAAAATCACGATTACATATATACCACAAAAATTCTGCATCCGTTTTATGCGCTTTAAATTTGCAACTTCTACAGAAGTGTAATCGTGCAATTGTAACAATAATTTTTTAATATATTTTTAATTGATTCAGACGAATTGTTATGATCGGCTAATTAAATCTTTCACAATAATTACTCCACGCATTTAAATTTAATTAATATGTAGATGATTTCTTGTTAAAGGCTTTAAGCACGTTATTTTCTTGATTAAAACATACCTAATTTATAACTTATTCATTCGGATTGATATTTATGAATCGATTTGTTTGGCATCAACAGAATCTTTTAACGTTAGCATTAATATTTGATGTCCATTTTAACCTTATATTTTATTTAAAGCGCGAATAGGGATGACTTTAGGTGCGAGTTTATTAATTTTTCCATAATTATCTAGAGCGTTAGCATTAATATTTGATGTCCATTTTAACCTTATATTTTATTTAAAGCGCGAATAGGGGTGACTTTAGGTGTGAGTTTATTAATTTTTCCATAATTATCTAGAAAGGAGTGGTCACTGATTAAATTGAAGTTGTAATTTTTATTAAGATTAATAAACATATCCAAATTTAATTTGTATTTTATAAAGTCAGAATTAACGTGCCAAATATTTAAACGTTATGAATGGTTCGAGTTAACACAATAATGTTATTTATCACAATAAAATATTCGTTTTAATCAGTTTCCATTTATAGTTTTAATTTTATTCTACTCCGAAGGGAATTTCCGAAACTCATTGCATTTTCTGATAATATTAAGTACACGATTTATTCGTTCTAATATTTGACGTCTATTATCTGATATCAACTTGTTAAATCTTTTATTAATCGATCTAGGATATAGTTAGGCCAAGGTCAAGATCGGGGATACGCATACATAATACTGTATATTTTTATCCACTAAGCTTTGCTGAAGGCGTTATATCATTATCTGCGTTTTTTTCCTCGTAAATTGTTATTAATCTCTAAGACTACCTGTTTTATTTATAAACTTACAATAAAAATCAATATGGTTAAAACTTAAAATTTATTAAAATTTATTTATTTGGTTAAATCAATACAAGAATTTTATCATAATTTTAGTTTACTTTCCGAAAGAAAGTGAGGTTTATAAGATCGCCATGTTGTCTGGTTATATCCCCCAACAACTTTTGAATCAACTGGTAGATTTTCATGAAATTCTGTAGCTTCATTCTTCCATTATAGATGATTTTAATGCCGCATCTTTTAACCCTACAACTTCATCCATTCAAAAATGGTGGACATTCGAATTTTTCAGGATTCCCCTAAATGAAGTAGATATGGGATCGGGGTTGGGCTATCTAATAAAGCAATCTCGAATCCTCTTTCAGATTGATGGCGTATTTTAATCACGCATCTTGAGTCATTCTAAAATAACGAACATGTTTGAAAAGTGGACAATTATTTTTTTCAGAACTAATAGATGAAACAGTATTATAAAATATTTCGCTTGAAAATAATGAAAATAATGAAAGAGGAAAATTGTTATTTTTAATTATTGTAGCACTAATTTTTTCAGAACTAATAGATGAAACAGTATTATAAAATATTTCGCTTGAAAATAATGAAAGAGGAAAATTATTATTTTTAATTATTGTCGCACTAATTTTTTTCTAAATAAAACAAACTTTTATACTCGGCCCAGTAACAGGATAGATTAAAAGTATATGTATATATATTCCTCTTTTTAGAAAGATAGATGATCGGTCGTCTAAACAATAATCGATAAGATGGAAATATTTCAAAAGTATATGTTCTACCGTGAATTATTCTTTCTGCGAAATAAATTCTTGATAAAAAAAATAATAATGAAAATTACCAGAAATTATATCATTTTCTTAATTGCATTCATCAATTTTATACAGGATATAAAAATCCGGATTTATGTATCTTTTCTTTAGAAATAATTTTTATTTCGGTAACTGTTATCCATAAATGTCTGCTGGTATCGGCTTTTCTACTTAGCATTAATTAAGAGATTCCTGCAATTAACATATTCAAAATAATGCTGCCAGAACGAATTTCTAAAATATTTATACTTCGCTTGCACAATATTCTTATTAATCCAGTAAATATAACGTATGTGGTCTGGATATTATCTTTTGTTCTTTTTATAAACTCGTTTATTTTTGTAACTGGTATAAATGTAATTTGGAATATTCTGCTGGTTTTGTAGATCAATCAAGATGGCCGTTATGAGTAATAGATAGCCAATAGCTTTGTTGATAGGTGGGTGGATATGTTCTAGAGACAATCGTGACGATCAATGAATGAATGGGGATTAAAGGAAATGACATACTGTTTTATCGTTGTCAGTACAAGTAGCATGGAAACGACTGTATGCTTTTACTGACAACGGTAAAACGGTAGAAGCCGAGAAGTTAACTTATGACTCTTGTCTCTTATATAATAATCAGATTTAATTTTAAGAGCTTAGATAAAATCTTCCGGGTTGTGCTTAATGTGTTGGGGTGCGCATTTGTCTTAGCAGTTTTATTGGATGTCCTTCGAGTGTAAAAATACCAGGTGTCCGCTCTCTCACAGCATGAAATCTATGGAAAATTAGAACTCGTTCCTACGGGTGGGTAGACAAATGGGGTTCTCGTCCCGCCTTATGTTGCCATGGTAACTCGTGTCCCCAGGCGTGAACGGTCGATCATCATTAAGTTCGATTTACCAGATCTAGAAGAGATGAAAAAGTTAGCAACGTCACAGGTGCCTTGTCTGGATTTTTAGTTGGGTGACAGTTGACAATAGTGAATCAAATGGAATTTTGATCGACATTTTTTTAAGTCACATGGGAAATTCCACCCAAAAGGTTTCAATAGCGTAGAACTTAAAAGGCAATGAGCCAAAAATCTTTTTTTTTTCTACTCGAAGATTTAAAATTATCCGGTAGGAATTGATTTAAAAAAGAAAAAAACTACGGTGTTTCTCAACAACACTTTTTTTTTAACTTGACACCGTTGAATGACCCAAAAGGTTTCAATAGCGTAGAACTTAAAAGGCAATGAGCCAAAAATCTTTTTTTTTTTCTACTTGAAGATTTAAAATTATCCGGTAGGAATTGATTTAAAAAAGAAAAAACTACGGTGTTTCTCAACAAACACTTTTTTTTTAACTTGACACCGTTTAAATATTTTTTAGACAGAAGACATAATTTATTTTTATTATTTAGTTAAAGAAAAACGAATGAAAACGTAAAGGATCCGTCTCGTTCCTTTATTTATTACACATCAATTTTTTACGATGATGATAAACTAGATGAATTAATGCAATTTCGCATTTAAATATAAAATATCGTTCTTATTTCTTTGCACTAAATTATGTTAATTCGAGACATTTGTCATATTTTATTATATATTTTAATACGATAGCATAACGAATGCATCGATCGGGTTTAGCTTTTCTGGTTGCATCAACTAAGTTCTATCGACGATGAAGTAATTTAGGAAGAAATAATGCCGTGTAAAAATGCGAAAATATTTAAAGGAACTTGACGTTGTTAAAGCTCGACGTAAACAGAAGCATTCCGTGATGAAAATCATCGAAATGAAACATTTTTCAAACATGCAACATTATGAAGCACGTGTCGAATGTCTAACAATTACTGTATCCACCTACGCAATAACATCGCAGTAGGAAATTCCAACAGTGACTAGACGATCGATCAGAGACATCAGGGCAATAACCTGCGTCCCTGACACTCTCAAGGCTATTGACCTAACTTTCCAGCATAGAGGTAGCTCTGCTGCTGCAGTTCTCTTTTCTCTTCAACTTATCTTTTTGTAAATGCCGTTTAATTGTTCATAATATTTTTTTATATGGTGACTTCCGTTTTTTTTTTTAATATTAAAGGAAACCAATGATAACAATTTTCGAAAATAATTCTGTGATATTTATACCTGCAGCCTGCACAGTTTTTTTTTTTTTTTTAATAAATTCATGTTTTATAGCTTTTTTTACTTTTTTTTTTTTTTTTTTAATAAATTCATGTTTTATAGCTTTTTTTCCGGAGACACGTAAAGCTGTTAAGAAGATTACTTTCGACTAAAAATTCTAAAATCTCTTGATAGTTTCTGCCAGAACTTTAAAAAATTCACATCGTCAAAATCGTTAGAATTTTAATCATAGTGGGTTTACTTTTACTTTTCTTTTTTGTTTATTAAAGTACGAATTTCTATATAAAATGAAATACGGAAAAGCTTTAAATTGGTAATAAAATTTTTCCCATATAATTGAAAATATTTATTTTCTAGATCGGTATAAACTTAACTGATTTATCCTAATTCGATTAACTGATAAGCTGATGATAATACAGTATAAATAGAAAAATTAGTCATCTATAATTATCGTTAGCATATGATAAGATGCTTCATATTAAAAGATAAAAAACACTTTGATGTCTTCCTAAGAGCATAAACTAGATAAAGATAAAATCGTAATTTACATATAACATAAATATTTACTTAAATCAAGCATTTGATTTATAACAAAGTGGGAGTTCCTTATATCTAAGCAGTTCTTTTAAATTTAATTTATTTAAAAACAAAAAATTCTTAGAATATTTAATAAATGTTAAAATGTGTATGATGTAACCCCAAAAGTGGCTCTCAAGTGTTAAATCCCCAACTCCATCTGCAAGATAAACCTTTTAGTTTTTATTACTTAGCTTAGTTGTAGCTTTCTTGCATTAATAAAGTCTACTTCTATGCAAATAAGTTTCCCAGAGGTATTCGCTTCCTTCTCGCTTTTCTAATTCGTATCGATTTTAAAATTCCAATTACGATAGAAAAACCAGACATCTCTATAGAGCGCAATCTCTTTTTGCAAAAATAAAAAAAATATAAGGTTTTTCTTTAACGAAACGAAAAGGTTAAAATTCGCATTAAAACATCTCATTCGAGTATTAAGAAACGACTTTAGTTATCTCGATCGATAAAAATCAATTTTCAATAAACTATTCTTTTTTAAGAATTGTATACGGGTTTTTGAATAGAAAGGGGAGAAAACTGGAAAAAATTTCTATTTTTGCATAAACATCGATTAATAATTTACGATTTTGTCGAATTTTCTTGCTTTGTTTCAAAGACATTTTCAAATGCATTTAACTAACTCTGCATCAATATCCCTGACTGATCTGAAGAGACAGGGTAACCATAGCGACTGAGTTGCTATGGTTACCTAGAAGAGAGCAAAACGGTTTTGGGTGAATGGTCTCTGATGCTGAACGAATGAAAACTGGTCAGAATAAAATTTATTATTTAATTGGATTTTGTTAAAGTTTAATCTCTCATAAATCCAACTTCGTTTTATTCTTTGCACAGGCAGAAAAAATCCACTCGAAATATTTAAATTATAAAATTAATTTGAATAACGTTGTTTACTCTTCAGAGCGAAAAATCTATCGTTACAAAAAAAAACGAAATATTTTTTACATTGAATAAATAGAGTGCATTATTATTCCTTTCAAGCATATAAATAAGCAAACAATTTTGTCCGGTTACTACATTTTTATTTGTTTTTTTTAGTTTAATTTTCTAAGAAATATATTTCAAAAGCTGAATAAATAAAATTTCTCGAAATATAATATTAGATTCAAATTTAACGTAACGCATTACTCTATTCGTGTGAGAAATATCTGAAGAAATGCACCTGTTACGTATATACTATTGTAGGAATAAAATTATGAATGCAAAACATTGCATATTAAATCTAATTGAAACGATAATTTCAATAATTACATTTAAAATAATTTAATAGTATTTTTACAAACTTTAAACTATATATATATATATTTTATAAATTTAACAAGATATCAATATTTTAATTATGGTTGAAACAGAATCGTTAATTGTAAAATGTTTGCTTTAGCACTGCTCTCTCTCTCTGTTCTTTGTGTGAGAGTAGAAAAGTTCATTTTAGTTGCTACAGAATCATAATTATAAAATTGGAATAACTCTAACAATAACATGTTGTTTGTTCGTATTCGCGATGAATCCATTGGTGTTAATGAACTCTGGAGTCTATCGATCACAGTTAAGTGAGATGCTCGTAAATCGTTATAATATATTATTATTTAATCATATTAATCTAAAGTATATGCACTGGTCGCATATACATAATATTAAAACTTCAACAACTCCAAAAGTAATCTCGCAATATATCAATTCGGGTAATAACTTACTTAATATGACTATATAAAGGTATATATTTAGTCATATTAAGTAGTTTAGCGGAAATGATATATTGCGCGATTACTTCCTGGATTTGTAGAAATTTTAATGCTAATATAAGTAGAATTGATCGTTTTGTCTGTGTTGATAAATATATGTAAAGTTACCTTAACTAAGCATATATATATTTGCACCAAAATTGATGCGAGTTTAAGATAATTACTCAGTCTCTATTAATAATATCGTTAGAAGATTCGATTTATTATATTCAGTGTACAATAAATGTGAACAGTAACTTCCTTGCATAACAGCGTGGCTTGCAGCCAAAACATGATTTACAGAGATTATTTAAGGAAACGTCATTTAGTTATCTCAGTTCTTTTGTAGATGGTAAATTGTGCGCTGACCTTTTATAAAATTTATGCTTAAATTTATTACGATAAATAATAAAAATTTATATACTTTTCCATTTTAATTATGCTCTAATAATTAATTTTTTTATTCTATTTTATTTTAAATAGATATAAAATAATCATCTTTCTTAACAGATGATATATAAAAACTTTTCCTAAAGAATTTTATTTATTACATATAACAAATTATATTTTTAACAATGTATTTTTTGTGATTTATCTGGCATTTTACCTTTGGGAAAATATGTATCGAATAAGATATTAATGTGTAGGTTATATATGGATTTTTGGAATGTTGATTTTTGGATATCTAAGAAAATAAAAATTAAATTTTTCGTTCTTTTCCAGATGGAGAAGTAAATGGCATGAACGGTACTCAGGAAGTGGAAATAGATCAGACACCGAAAGTGGAAGAAGTAGCAGAGAAAGAAAAACCAGCGGAAGTGGAAGAACAGACAAAATCCGAAGACAACGAAAACCAAGAGAATATAGCCAATGCTGAAGAGGCAGAGGAAGAAAAAGAGCAGCAGAAAACAGTAGAAGGAGAAACATCGGAGGAGAATCAAGTTACGAGTCAAGAAGAAGTAACGCCAGAAATTATAGAACAAAACGAAGAAGAAAAAACAAAAGATTCGGCGGAAGAAGCTACTGCAGAAGAAGAAACCTCTCAAAAAGAAACTGAGGTTGAAACTAGCGCGGCCGAGCAAGAAGAATCTCCCAAAGAAGAAGAAACCCCGGAAGAAAAGGATGAGGAAGATAAATTAGAAGACAAAAGTAGCGAAGTAGCAAATGGATCCGAAGAAGAGAGCAAAGAACAGTAATTGCGTAAGAAATTTGATAAATGCTCCAGAAAGGCTAAGGAAGCCAAATTTTAAACGATGAACACCCTCCAAACCGCGGCCCTATGTTTGATTAATAACATAGGTCTCAAATACGTGAGAAATGACAAAATAGCTAAATTCCCTCTTTACAAGCCTCTTTTACACCCTTCCCTCCGTAATACAAAAAAAGACAGTCACATATAATAATTTAAATGCCGTGTTCGTAAGTCTGTATGTTTCAGTGATAGTTGATAGAAAGAAAACGATACGGATTTTTGAAGAACTCTTTTAGAAAAATGATCTGACAAGAAAATAAAATTATCAATTTACTATGTATCATGGTTCTGATATAGGCCTCGTCTCTATGTTACTGAGTGCCAATGGATTTGTTTGAATGAAACGATTACTCGGGTGAGTCTGTTTGAAGAATTGATGCTGTAGAAAACGTTTTTAGAATTATTTTTTCCAATAATGATGTTACGAAGGTGCATTGATATTTTGGTGCTTTGCTCTTTATTATATGCAAAAAAAAAAGAAAGAAAACCACACAATTATGTTCCTTTTGTATATAGTTTTGTTAATATATAAATAACCGTTCGTTGTTTTGTTTCATATGTGAATAAAGAAATTTCGAATTTATTTCAATTAGATAAGAACTCCCTCCAGTTGCCAAAAAAAGAGGTATGATGTTGATGACAGGCAAGTTTTACTACTGCAATAATACGAATTGCGCTGCCTCCGAGGTGATGGTATATAGACTATTCAAAGTTTGTTTTTTCTAAAGATAAATACGTAAGAAGTAATTTAAGATTAGACAGTTTGAATCAGAAGCAACGCAACTCGTATGTCTGCACACCATTTTAAAATTACTTGTTATATTAGTATACGATATCACCACAAAAAACAAGAAACAGAAAAATTAATCAGAAGGCAGAGAAGTAGTCATATGTCTAGACACTTTAATAGGAATTTAAATAACAACTAGAAGATAATTTTTCAATATTTAGGAAACCATCAGAAAAGTTTACCAAAAACAAAAAAATTTCATTTACGATTCCTATTAACGAAGTCATGGCTCATGAACTACTTCAGTCAAATTCATCATATTTATTCAGACAATTTGATCCGGGTTTTAGTTTTAGAAATCTTTTTGTCTTAAGTCACAAGCTCCGTCGTGTGTATTAGTTATCTCTCTATCTTAACATTGAAGGGGGATACGCCCCTTATCTATGGCCCATATGTAATCCTGAAACTCTTTTCATACATGGTCCCTCGTGGATCTTGCATATTGTACGGAAAACTGAAAATAAATTTTCTGTCTTGAAAATATCTGATGCTCATATTTCATTTTATTTTATTTTTTTCGTAAAGTCTCTTCTCTATATAAGTAATCCCGCATAGTGGAAACAAAATAGTTATTTTTATGGAAAAATTTCGTTAGTATCAATATGCAAATTCGTAACACGAATATAAATTCCTAGAAAACATTCTTTATTGGATTAATCTTGTATATATATAT
>AYEL01029539.1:0-14109 GCA_000484575.1 Olivierus martensii | reverse complement strand
AGACAATGTGTTCCACGGTATCATCATCCCCACAATTACAGTTACAGCGAGAATAAGAAAGAAATTGCCATGACTCAAAACAGCTACAATCGTAGACAATGTGTTCCATGGTCTTCTAGGAAAGAATTTTGAATCTCTTCAAATAGAAATTTAATTTCCCAGGCTGGGTTAAGAAAGCTGTTAATCCGTGATGAAAAACCCCGAGGTGTATACTTAACTAGCTATTAAGACTTGAAAAAAACCTGTGAATAATTTCGCCTTTATTATCTGTCCCCCATCTACTTGACCAGCTGGCCCTTGATTGCTCGCAAAGAAAGCCTTTAACATATGTAACAGGAAGGGTATTGTAAAAGGTATCTTTGTTTAAATGCACCGCGCGTGTCAATGTGTCAGCCAGCTCGTTCCCAAGACAGGCAGAGTGCCCCTTTACCCAACAAACACGTGTCCCATAAAGAGTGACACAATTTTGAAATCGTTTGAATACGCTAAAAGCTAGTTTAGTTTTAACCTTTGGATGTCTAATATAGTTCAAATCAACAATTGAATCCATACAAATAATCATATCATGCAAGTTTTCTTGCCTCAATAAATTTCAAAGCCTCTAAGACTGCAAGTAATTCTGCCTGGACTATAGTACAGTTAGGATTAGAAGTAATTCTGCCCTTCTATAAATTTCAAAGCCTCTAAGACTGCAAATAATTCTGCCTGAACTCTTTATAGTACAGTTAGGATTAACTTTAAAATCCAAACACTGTAAAACCTCCCTCCCTTGGATAATGCAAAAGGCCGACTCCACCCCATTGTTTGATTTGGAACCATCTGTATAAATGTAACACTTGTCACTTTCCATGTAAGATATTACATAATCGATATTATGATAAGATGGATGAGGGAGTGATCGGAAGTCAGCTGGAACCTCTACCTTAAAATCTTTCTCATCAATTTCTAACCTACCAGAATTAAGCATAAAGTACAACTGACATTTTTCCCTTAAGAGAAGATCAGGTTATATCAGCATGGATACAATCATGCATTTATGAACAATTTTTTTACAAAACTTGTTCAGTGTCAACACCACATTCAATGCAAGCATAGCATACAGGAAAACTATGGCATGCTCATTCAAAAATCTCAGCATTCCAAATATCATGTCAGATGTGTTATAAAACTTTCAGGTACTATATCTTTTTAACGTAGCCCCAAATCGAAAAATGATCCTAAGAATTTTTGCTTAGAATTACCTCCTCTATATGCTTCTTCAATTTTTCTTCAACCTCCCTAATCACCCTGTATAGATCAGAGACCAACTTTATTATTATTATTATAATTACCTGATTCTTTACCAACTCCAATTTGATTTCCAACAAAACTGACAACATTATGAGATGATAATGCACGAAGAGCAAGAAAATCATAGCCCAAATTTGTTAATCTATAGCCATCATCTGAAAATGATAATTTTCATTGAATTTTAAATTAAAAAAAATTAATTTTTTATACATAAATTAACTTATTTTAAATATCAATATGAGAAAAGTAAATAGAATATGCAAATATTTATTTTTTTATAGTAAACTTAAAATCAAGTAATTGTACAATTAATTAGTTATAATATATTGAATATTACCTGTATAAAAAATATAAACAAAATACAGTCAATTCTGTTTAATTGGGCCACTGGTTAATTGGGACAGCCACTTTTTCGAACCAAATCTCAAAGAATGGAAACCAAACTAATAAACTAATACATAATTTAAATGCTTAATTGGGACAACTTTTTGCTTAATTCAGACAGTAGCAGAAAAAGAATTTAGCAATTTTTGACATATTTTAGAGATTTTTCAAAAGTATGCCAACATTACATACACTAATATTTGGCAACAGTAGCGTAATGTGAATTAGTTATCTATTGTCGCATTTGGCAAGTATGCATCTGCTTAAGTCTATCATTACTGTACCTAGCAATATTCATTTACAGTGTCAATTTTATTTAAAATGTTTAAATCTTTGCCAAGATGACAAGAAATGATTTTGCATTTTCAAGTAAAATTGCTTTGCTAGATAAAATTAAAAGCTAGCCATTTAATACAAGCCATCATAGATATAACTGGTGTACCAAAATCAAAAGACAAACTACACTTGATACATTTTTGCAGAATTAAAATTTGAAATTGTAAAATTTATCATGTATGTATTATTTTTTCTTCACTATTTATAGTACAAATATTTTCTATATGTTGGTTTAATAAAGCATTAAAATAGGTACCTAATTATTATTTTTTACCTACTTATTTATTTACCTACATATTACATATTTTATTTTAGAATTTATTATTAGTTTGTTTAATTGTGGCAGCCACTTAATTGGACCAAAATGGACTAGTCCCAACTTGTCCCAATTAAGCAGAATCAACTGTATATAATAGTTAATATCTTCATCATTCAATAACTATAGTATATTTTCAGTCATTTTAATTTTAAGAACTTTCATTAATATACAATATTTTATATTAGTTTGTTTTCTTTTTCTTTATATTAGTATAATAGTAAGGCAGTTTCTGATTTACATAACTGAATTGTTCATTGAAACCATACGTAAGTCAAAACATTACTAGTGTGTCACAATGATGTAACACAAAACAGTTTTATTAAAGAATAAGCACATAAATCATATGGTAAAGCAATTGCTTACCATCTTGGAGGATCCAGATTCAATTCAGAGTCCCACATCTCTAGTTTTTCTGAAGGAGTCCAGGTTTTAACCTGGCATGTTACCTAAAAATAATCTTAAATATAGATCCATGCATGTCAGATCTACATAAGTCAAGGATTGCTTTTATATATATTTGTATCAATGTATTTAATGATATTTCTAGATTTGAAAGCTTTTTTTTGAGGAATTTTATATGTAATATGTACAGTTCATAGAATTTTATAATAAATTAGATCTGCAGAATTTTATAAGAAGAATATATTTAGGATAATTTCCTATCCTATATATAATATTTTTAAAGAAATGAGAGAACTCTTGGGTAAAATATTTTTGTTAGATTAGAAATACAATGAACCCACATTATCTATCATTAATTGGATCTTTAAAAATGCAATGGATAAAGAAACAATGCTTATGAATTAATAAGCTCATGTTATAGTGATAGTTCATTCCAGGGAAAATATACTTGAGCACTAAATGTATTTTCAGTTAAATGAACATCAGCAAAAATTACTTTAACAAGAATTTCATTGATTAAAGCATGCAATATAGATATCAGTTTACATTTTATACATTGCAAACTTAAAGTCCAGAAAATGAGGGCTATGAATTAATGGAGGAATAATTATTCTTTTTACAAAATAAATTTAGAGTTGATTGCATCCTTGTCTTGATTTGCTCATTCAGAACTTCTTTATAGCAATGAGAATGGAGGATCTCTTCATTTGGGTCCTCATTTAATAGCTCCTTCATCATCTCCCAATATTTGAAGAAATTCATTAATGTTGAATTTCTTAGCTTTTTTCTACCACTTCATCATCAGACAATTTTTCTGAATTCTTGAATTCATTCAATTGAATCAGGTCTCAAGTGCTGTGTTCATCATTGTGTGTCTCTAACAGTTCTTCAATATCAGACTATTCTAATTCCAAACTCAACTGATCAATCCTTTCCAAGATATTTTGGATGTCTCCTCTTGGGATCAAAGAAAAATGGTTACACATTCAGGCCATAACTTCTTCCATGCAGGATTCATATAGTAGGAAGTAATTTTACTCCAGACAACTACGATATTGATTGTATTCTTGATATTGAATTCCTTTCAAAATTCCATTAATGTTAAATTGTTTCACCATTAGTTGCATCCATGCATTTAACAAATGTGATTGTATGGTAGTAGCAAGTAGCACTTAAAATTCACAGTTACTTTCTGGTCAATGGACTCTAAGATTAATGTTGTATTAAAAGGCAAAAAAATGATCTTTATCATCTCATTAATTAATTCATGTGTGTTTTCTCTGCCAAGTTGTTCCTGCTGAAGTAAATCTTGATTGCAGGACAGAAATAATTGCAAAACAAATCTTGGAATAAGGCCCTAATAGTAATCCATACTTTTCTGTTAGATTTTCAAATCAGGAATCTTGGCTTTCACAAATCCTTTCAAAACTCTTAGGTTCTCAGCGTGGTAACTTAATGTTGTTTTAATTTGAAATCCCCTGTGGCATTGCCTCCCAGAAGTGTCAATTAATCCTTAGATGGATGATGACTTGATAAATTCGTTTCCTCTTATGTGATGAAAGTTCTGTTCAGCATCTTCTTACATAACAACTCCATTTCACCTATGTTGAAGATATTTTAGGTTTTATCCAAACTTTTCAATTATTTTAGAAAACTTGAACAATTGGGAAGTTTGGAGACAGTTCTAATGAGAAGAACAGAATTGAAAATTGATTGGAATATTTTCAACAAAATGTTTTCTCTGGTTCTCAGACATTGAATCATATCAGGCACTGTTAATTTTGAAACATCTTTATATTTTTGTTTATTAGTTACAATTGTTCTTAAAGGCTGGCAATAAATGGTGTATAAGTTAAAATAAATGCAAAAATATAATTAACAGTTTTGGTTTGGTTTGGTTTAGTGGTACAAGGTCTCTTGGGCCAAACTGCACCAAGCATAGGGTAAAATTTCAAAAATGTATTCTTAACAAAATTGTATAAAATCAAGCAAAGTAACAAATAAAGAAAAACCAACAACATATAAAATGATGATGAAGTAAGAAATGGCCAATGGTAGCATTTTAAATATAAAATGTCAAAAAAAAAAATAAAAATACATACATAAAATGGTATAAACTGCCATATATCAAATAAAAACAAGTAATAAGGTAAAATAACCATTATAATTAGCATTTATTATTTGCATAACAAGTAGGCATTATTGCATTTTTATTTTGTTAATTAAAGCTAATTTGGAAATAGATCAAAAGCTTAAAAGCAAATGAAACTGTTGTAGATGGTATTCCATGTTCACATCCAATATCAGATGCTCTTTTGTTAGTTTCAAAATCACTAATAACTTTTATCTCCAAAAATGGGATATGCTTTGCTTTTTAGCTTCCTTATTTGACTTTGACATAAGCAGTGAGTTTTGTTGCAAAAATTATTTTTCATCAGAACTGCCATTAACATCAACAAATTCTGGAAAAATTAACTTTATTATTGATGCTATTATTATTATTTTCTTTATTTTTTTTTTTTTATTCTGTCTTAAAATTACTTGTCATTAATAAATAAATGAAATGAAATAAAGAAACAATAAAAAAGTTGGTTGAAAATGATTAATTGGCTGAAATGAAAATGATTTGAGAACTTTTCTCTTGCTAGCTATGAACTTTAGACTGATGTGCAGCATGTAGGTGCAGTAGGTGTGATGAATCAATTCTCAAAGTAAGCATGAAATTAGTAATATGAAAACAAAGATGGATACAGAAATAGTTGACAATGGATATAAGAAATGACAGATTGGGAAGACTATGGATACTGAGGGCCAACTATAAAATCATTTTTTAAAATAAATTTTTATTAAAAAATTAATTTTCAAAAATTATGAAATTTCTATAACTATTAATCAGTTTTAATTTGATAAATAAATTAGCAAAAGGGCATTTTATAATAGAAAAATTGCAAAATCTTATGATTCATTATAAAATGTATTTCCAAGATCAATATTAATGTGGATTGCCAATGCATGGAATGAGATCTTGAATGAATAACATCAAACTAGCAACATTGTGAAATATTTCCATTCATTGTAAAAATTTAAAAAAACAATTTATTAGGAAACTTTTAATAATTTATTAATTTTGCAATTAGTCTTAAAGTACACAATTTGTTACAGTCATGAATAATAGTTGAGATGCATGTAAATACTCATCTTTAATCGATATGCATGACAGTTGTATGTTAATCTTTAATCATTTTAGTTCAATATTTTTTCCATCAGATGGCAATTTTTGTGATATTTTATCAAAAAACAAAATGATCTGAGAAATTTATGTTGAATGGTGCAGCCATAGTAATTCCTAAAAAAGAATTTATACAAAGGTAACATAAGCTTTATATCAAAACTTTTTTAATTTTTTGAATTATAGAAATAAAATTAATGATTATAGTGATAGTAGCAATGGGTGAATAATTAGTGAGAATATATATAACAATAAATTTCTACAATGTTTCAAATATTTATGATCGAAAATTGAATTTATAATAATATTTTTCATATTGATATAAAGGAAAACAATTTTACTTTATTTATTTATTTGTATTTTTTTAAACTTTGAATTACAATAATTCAAAGTTTAAATGAGAATGTTAATGCATTCAACTTCTAATGAAATTCACACTATAGGTGCAATCAAGCTGAGAGCATTTATTCAATAGATCAGTGGTTCTCAATCACTGTGCTGCAGAACACTAGTGTATCGCCAAACCTTTGACAGTGTGCCACAAAAAATTAAGAATGAATTGTATGTATGTATAAGAAATTGTTTGAATCATATATATTAATAGTGAAACATAGTTGGCTGGATATCCCTTTTGCAATCGAACCACTGTACCCATTCCTATAAGTAGGGTATCATTAGAAAAATATAATCTTCAAATTTCTGTGACAGCCAAAATTTTTTGTAGTTATTCATAATTTAAAAATTAAGAAATAAAATTTAAATTATAATTATAATTTCTCTAAAAAGATAAAATCAGCAGGTGGCGCTATAACTTAATAATGATCGTCATTTAATGATCTCATACAAGTATGTCTATGATCTGAATGTAATAAATAAGAATAAATGCAAAATCTGTTAATAAAAATTCATTGTTAATCTAAATTATTATTTAAAATATTTAGGTGTGTTACCAAATTTTAAATTATTAAAATGTATTCCTCAACAGAAAAAAGGCTGAGAACCACTGCAATAGAGATTAAAGAATTTTTAGATGAATGTATTTGTTTTATCAATTTAAAGAAGTACTTTCTATGGAATGACATACAGTACTTGTTGAGTTATGAGCATTCATACTTATAAACACAAAATTTTATTTTGAAATTTCTGAAAATTTCAAAAACTCAAGAATTTTAAACATTATGGTAGCAAAATGCTCTAGCAATCAATATAATGTAAAATTATACAGTTATTTAACATATTAAGGCAATATTTCAAGATGGTGGAGATTACATCAAAAACCCTCAAATCTATTCATTCATAATCTGTAAAAATAGGGAACTTCTAAATATGAAATATTACAAAATATAGTATATAAAATTGTTCCAGTTCTTTTGGATGCCCATAACAATAGTATGAGAGTTATAAACAAAACTTAAATATGAATTAATTTTATAACTTGAGAAGAGTCTGAATTTATAAAGAAAAGAATTTTATACTTTTGTTTATTGCATCAAAATATTTATAAACTTAATTATTATTTGAATGATAATTTGTTAACACATCAAAGTGAATTAATCCTTTTATAAATCTAATAAATATATTAAATATTTGAAAGAATTAAATATTTTGTTTTGAAAATAAAAGTTTTTAACCAAATAGAAAATCTTGTAAAAATTAATTTCACAAAAGACAAGTATTCTTAGATCTATCATTTACAACAGTTTGCTTGAACTCTTGATTTTATGCTTTATAATTACAATATACTTTTTATGGCAAGTAAACTTTCCCTGCTACAAACAGTAATATATATGAATTAAGAATAAAAAAAAAAATTCCATTTTTGCAGACACATCCAAAATACCGTAAAGTAAAAATAAGCACTGCCAAAGATGCTTGATTACTTTGTGGATTTTGTATATCCTTACAAAATAAATGCATTCTTTTGTTTTCTTGGTTCATATAGATTACACAAGTAGAGGAAAAGAAATCAGATTTATTATACAAATAAAATTTGACAATATATGTGTAATTGTACACTTTATTATATAAAGTTCTCAATAGAAAAATTTCAAACACAAAATTCTAAATAGAAAAATTTACTTAACCATAAACATTTTTGACCCTTATTATGAGTCTGCATTATCCACTAAGGAAGGCACATAGTAAGAATAAAAAATTTTGTGATTAAATAAATTTCTCTATTTAGAACTTTTTGTTTTTATTTTTAGCATATTAGAAAGAATTTATATCTTTCAAATGTAACTTCAAATAATATAAATTGCATATCAAAAACTGCAAATTCTGTAAATACATTATCAAGTAAATAACATTTTTGCTTTGTGTTTGTGTTTTTGACAAAAATATAGATGCTTGCAATAAGATGATGTTAACTGACTATTTAAAAGATTAGATTCTGTAAAAAGTTAGTATAAAATTATTGATTTGTAATTTATATATAATACTATAAAGATTTTAGAAAATAAAAGTTCTGCATCAAAAATAGTAGTAATGAAAAAATAAACATATTCCATGTTTTAAATGTATTTGTTTTGTTATGTGAATATTAAATTAACAAACTCAAGTGAATGAAAAAATTAATCAGATTCTAAAAAACAATTTCTGATGATATACTAGGCTATGGTAAGATTGCAAGCAGATGATTTGCTTACAAATAATACACCCATGGCTACATTAAAACCTTTTGAGGCATGAAAAATTTAAATAATTTATGTTGTTGTTCAATAATTTTAACCTCCTTTTGAGGCTTATTGTGCTTAATAGATAATTCAGCCCTGGACATATCTATTTACATATATTACAATAAAATATGTTCTATATGCCATTAAGTTATGCCATGCTATTCTAAACACGTTTTATCCATTTTCTTCTCATTGTCTTTTTTATTATATCAAGTGTGGACTCCTGATTATGCTATTACAAATTTAAAGATTCTCCTCCCTTTCTATTTGAATTTTTTTCAAATTTTACTTAAAAATTAAAAATAAAATATATAAATTATTTTACACTGATACTTTATTACACATTCTTTAATTTCCAAATAAATCTTCATATAACTGATGATAAATATCTTAAAACTAGACTGTAATATCTTACATTTTATAACAAACATATCTTCAAATATATTACATTTACAATTTTTCTTCCACCAAAAATTTAAGCATAAATATGTTTTACTTTATAAAAAATATTTTTTAATTGCTAGAAATGTAAAATAAAAACTATTTTTATGACGTGACATCATAATTTACGTCTCTCTCTCTCTCTCTCCCTTACAGTGGCACGTTATCCTATGGGCAAAAAGGGCAATTGTCTGGGGCCTCCATCAACAGGGGGCCCCAAGTCCACAAATCAATATTCTATAAACTTATTTTTGTAATAAAAAAATCAGAAATTAAATTTCTATCCTTTATCTAGGGATCCTAGATTGCAGATGTGTGGCAGGCGTATGACAACATATGAAATATAAACACCCTAGTGCAGGGCAGATGCATTGCCGTGTACAGATCAGCCCTATGCAATGATCATATCTCATAATATATTTTCTATGGGACCGTAGAGTGTCATTCCGCCTCCTTTTCTGCTGACGAGGGCTAAACATGGGCTGAAGGACTTCAAAGTGCTTTCAGCTGCAAAATAAGCGCGGTAATAAATGATATCTGCTACTAATCAACAATAACCAGGCAAATGTATAATTGAATTTTATTGTTTTTATTTCAAAATAGAAACCAGGCCATTATAGTTGTCAAACTTAAAATCCTATATCATATTACAAATAGTTAAATTATACTGGAGGCATGGGATTTCCCTTGAAGAAAAATTCAACTCTATACATAGGGCCCCCAATTTCAAATTTGCCCAGGGCCCCATGAAGCCATAACGCGCCACTGCTTCCTTAATAGCATGATGTAGTTTATGGATATTCCCTAACATTTTGGAGCAATAGGCACATTTCATATGAACAAAATCATTTGCAATCTTACCCATACTGTACAACTGAAACACTGATATAGGGCAATAAATTTAGAATTCAGCTATAAGGGATATCAATTTATAAATCTGTTAACTAATCCTTTATTTGTCATAGCATGCATGAGTTATGATATTTAACTTCTAATAAATATAATTAAATGAAATTTTATATAACAATATAGAATTTTTAAAATCTTAACTTAATTTTATACTTTAATTATATATGCTTTCTTATTTAACTAGATAAAAAGGTCAAAGGAAACTTTTAAAGAATTTTTTCTCCATGTACTTACATCGTTTGCCTCTTTCATATGCAACTAACTTTTTCCTTGACAAATCCATCAAATGCTTATGACAACCTCCATGTTTCAAATTAGCTATTTGAGTAACTAATACACTTGGAACTAATTCGTGATTTTTCATTCCCATTTCAACCTAAAGTAAAAATCGTTATTTTTATTATACATTCCATAAATATTTTTTCTTTAAAATACTCACTGCTGTTAAAACTCGAAAATCATCTTTGGATAGATATCTTAATGTGGAAACGTTTAACTTTCCCATATTTACTTAATTTTCGATTTTTAATATTTTAAGTTAGCCACGAAGTTAGCACATGCCACCATTTCTAGCAAAACGCCATCTAGTTCTTCTTCTTCTTCTTCTTCTTCACTTAATAACGCCATCTAGTTAGATATTGTAATAATCTTTTAACATTTAAGAAAAATTATATTTTTTCATCTTAATAAAATACACTGTAAATAAAATTTATGATTATGTTTTCATTTTATAAATAATAATAATAAAATAATAAAATGTTTGCTTGTATGGATTTTCTACAGATTATAATTAAATAAATAAATTTTCTTATTTTGTTTTATATTTAATTTTTATATTAAATTTTATGATGTTTTGTGTTAATTATCAAATTTAAAATTAACAGTATTATAGCTTTTATGATACAATGTTACGTTAAGAATTGAAGAGTGTGATCCGAAAACACGTTCAGTCCATTTTTGTTAATTTTCAGGAAAAGCAAAATATGAACTGAGAAAATATTTCATATGTGAATGATTATCTACTACCAGATATCTGTTTCTAATTCATATACATGCACTTCTCAGTAGAATCTTGAAATCAGTCATCATTAGTTTTTAAATACACGATGAGTAAATATAATGATGTTAATGGAATCTCGCTAAGTCCAAGACTGAACGTGTATTCAATTACACTCATTCTTCATTAGAAGAAAAACTAAATTTATTTTGATTTAAGTATTAAAATACAATCGATTCTCGGTATTCGCAGATTCCCTATTCAGGTTTTTCGACTATTCCCGAAAATTTATTTGTAACCACAAATTCGATTTTCCCGGCACTTTCGCGCTTATTCGCGGATTATCGCTGAGCGGCGAACTAACTCATTCGCGAAGAATTTATAGAACGTATCTACCGCGAATAACAAGAATCGACTGTAGTGAAAAGTAAATGTTTGAACTTTCCCTTAAGTACAATGCACTCATGGGGAAGTTCAAACATTACTTTATTTACTTCATGGAAAAGTTCTGAGGCCTTCCCCATGAATGCATTATACTCATGGAAAAGGACCCAAAAATAGTATATTTAATCTTCCAAATTAGGAAACTACTAAAATTCAGAAAAATAACTTTTCTTTAACAATAGATAAAATAGTCCCCAGAAACTTAAACTTTTAATGTTAAGATTTCATTTCAAATGCTTCTAACATGAAAATTGTTAAAAGATAAAATTGTAATATTGGTTAACAATATTACAATTTTACCTTTAATAAACATGACAAACATTCCCACAACAAATTTATTGCCAACAGTCATACCAGTTTGTTTTTTACCGCTTTGCTGGCAGGATTAGGAAAACGTTCTGCTCATGCGCAAAGGACTGAGCGAGCTTTCATCGTTATTGTTCTCTGGACTCAGCAAGATTTCAAAAGTAAAGCAGGATTCAAGTGTCCCGTACACATCGATTGGCATGATTTTGGGAACAAACTTTTCTTTAATAAAATAGATGACTTCAATAGGAGTATGTATTTGCATCAAATAGAAAAATGATCAAAATGGACTGAACGTGTTTTGGGATCACACTCTTCAATTATAAGGCTTCATCATAGTTTGACTAATATCATGATGAAATTAAATGAAAAGATAAAGGAATAAATGATGAATTCAAATAATTCATTATTCTATCGCAAATTTTCAAGGCAAGACTAGAATATTTGCTAATGATCATTCGATTAACATAATTAATGCAACAATTAAATAGATGTGACTAATCTAATTAATCCACTTCGGGTATGGGCGGTTCATGACAGACTTTAGATGATTTTTTATTTCATACCACATTAATGATTTCTATGTGGCAAAAAACTGTGATCAGGCTATGATGAGAGTTTAATAGTCATGCTGCCTTTTATCCATGAAACTATTTTGATAACGTAAACCAGGGGCAGCTCAACAGTAGATCGAGCCGTCAGCGCCCTGAGCTGATCCAGTCCGCTCAGGGCGCTGATGGATTTTGTGTTTTGTTATTATTGTAGTAAGGCACAATTATTTTTGCACATAATTTAAAGTTAAACAGTGAGCGGACTGGATGGCCGCCCAGTCCTCTCACCGCTTAAATTGTGTAAAAAAAATGTTCCCTTCAAGTCGCTCATATCCCACTGTAAATTATGTGTAAAAATGCTCCTCAAGTCGTTAAAACTGATGACTTGAGGGGATGCACAAAAATTTTCGCTCGGGGCGCTAAAAGCTTTAAAGTCGATACTGGGTAATCATGCAAATAATTCAATCAATAATGAAAAGTTGGCAGTCAGCCTGACTTTTCGTGCAGAAAAATTAAGATTTCGATCACATAACCCGAAATTTAATCCAGTAACTTAAATCCTTTATAAATTTTCATCAGTAATCGAACTTGACAGATGCTCCTAGTTCTCTACATTCCGGCTGACTATACCACAGAATCGAATAGATGCCTCGTGGTGAAGCATTGGCTTAAGACGTGAAGGCTGGGTTCGATTCCCGGATTCTTATTCGATTGGATCTGTATTCAAATCCGGATTCTCTAAATGGAAAGCCAAAGCGATTTTAGTGGTAAAGATGAATAAAATTTTTGGATATAATTTTTTAATGAAGCGTTTTTGGATGCACATACTTATATGATAGTTTGTTTATTTTGATTTCCCTAATTTTGTTTTTAATTAGGACCATCGGTGTATAGAGACGCCTTTTAAAATCCATCGCAGACAAGTAACACTTTTGATAAGGTTGGCCATAACATAGAAAATATTGATAAACGGCAGGACCAACTCCTCTAAAAAATCTGAAAATTTAAGATTGGAATCGATCCGAGATATTCCGGAGAATTCTAGTCGTTTTCATGCAACTGTTCTGCCGACTGGTGATGGCTTTTAAGTGTGATAAATCTACAGGATCACAATTGATTTAAGTCCCATCTCAAGGCTTTTTTCAAGATCTGAGCTCAATTCGTTGCATATCGTTCTTTATCTCTCGGTTAATCTATAAAGTAGGATTATTGGTCAACAATATAAAAAATGGTCGCCGTCTTATATTGTATAATTCTTGTGTATATTCGATATAAATTAACTCATCTCTTAATTTATTTTTTTTTAAATCTATCCTGATAACATATAAAAGGTTTAATTTTAATATAACATTTTAAAATTATCAAAATTTTATGAAAGAATTCAAAATTTTAAATAAAGAATTATGGTATAATTATCAAATTTGCTTTATTTTTCAATATTGCAATAAAAGTCGGAAATAATTTCATAATTATTGTTTTAATAGCAAATTCTCATAAAATAAATTTCAATATGTTAATAAAATAAATAAATATATTTTATGCTCATACTATGGTAAAATTATTTTGTTTTATTGCAAAAACAATACAAGCCATATTATGCAAAGACTAATGGCAACACTTTTATATTATATAAATTATATATAAAACATACGAATATCAGAAATCTTATGTAATTCCTTTTAGAATAAATTTCAATTCATCCAAAAATTATAGCAAAAATAGTTAATTAAATACTCAAATACTCAACATCAATTACGCTTGATTTTTATGACTAAAACCGATTCACCTAATATTGAAAACATGATTATTGGAAAAAGGTTTTA